>JASDQU010515264.1:0-11827 GCA_032191745.1 Picea mariana | reverse complement strand
TAAGCTAGATTATGGAAGCAACACTAATCTAATTGTAGTAGGGAAAAAAAAAGAAACAAAAATTATTACTAACACAATTATGCTGACAGAGCTAGAGTTCTGCAGAATTGAAATCACAATTTGAACTCTAAATCGATGAATGTATAAGAATTCTGGATTACCTATTCTAATCTAACTTTCTATTTTACTTTTGTAGGAAGAAGTTCTCTACTAATTGTAGAAGCAAATCTACTTATTGCAAGAAAGTAATCCACACTTTTATTTTCTTTTATGTGAAAACAAGATTTTAATCTAATGCAGAAAAAGGGAAAGCAGCTCTCCAACAATGTTCAACAATTGACTTTTAATTCTCATGAGACAGATTTATGTGCATCTAATAGGAACGAACTAGACTGTAACAACAACTATATTCTAGAATTGTTTAACAGATAAACCATTCATATTAAAACAACTATTCTGGAATTCAAAATAGAGGGGAATCTATGAGGAAGGTGGGCCCTTTCCCTCTCACTGAATCCTCTCAAAGAAATAGGCTACATTCTGCTAAAGAAATTCAATCCACTCTTCTATTGATTTGCCAAAATATTGTGTACAATAAACTTTTCTTCACTTCACTTTCCCACAGTCAGAATCTGTCCTTCTGATTACAAAAATCTCTGCTATTTAAAGTCAGATTAATTCAGTTAAAAACAAAATCAGAACAACCTTGAGAATTCTCAATTCTCAAGTTGTTCATATAATATCATTAATACAAGATCTAGAACTAATCTTGTAAGTTGAAACATGTAACAGTAGGTGTAGCATATTTCATGATCGGTGGAATTTGTTGCAGCAGTCGTATAACAGCAGAATCGGTGGCATTTGTTGCAGCAGTTGTGTAATAGTAGAATCGGTGGCACCTGTTGCAACAGTCGTGTAACAACTTCCAGGATTGGCGCATAACTGTAACATCTTCCAAGATTGGCGCATAGCTATAACAACTGGTGTAACAACAAAGACCATTCTTTAAGACTTAGCTGTTCTATTCATTTTGATCATTAGTTGAATCATTTTAGAGGTAAAACATGTGAACGTTACCAATCAAACATGCTAAGTAAATGAAAATATAAAAGAAAGATAAATGATTCATACCTTGGGAAAAAAAGGTCTTAGCATGCATTATAGTAGGCATTTAGCTTAGAGATGATAAGTTTGAATAGGCAAAAGATGTGATGAAAAAGGGACATTTCTAGGTCCTAACATGCCCCCCAACTGAAGACATTGCATGTCCTCATGCAAAACACATTCAAACCTTACTTTGTAGCTGAATTAGGGAACTGGTTCCTCCTGTGCAAAACTGCTAAGAGAAATTGATAAGTGCCTGTATGGTAAAATGCTGTGCTAAAAAGAAAATCAGTGGTGTCAACAATCTGTCTGTGTTGCTTTGTCTTGAAGAACATAATCAGTTTGAGTTTCTTGACTAACAACTCATGAGGGAAATAGAGGTTCTTGTTTGAAAGCTACTGGTAAACCAACAATTGCCTTATGACGTTGATATCTTCTCGGTTGTGTTGTTTTATGTGTAGCAGTAAGTGCATGTTCAGTCTTGACTGAGAGAGTTGTTGGACCTCCAGCAACTGACACTTTTACTACCTTATAACCTGCCTCAAAGTATATGTTTCCACACTCAAAGCACATGAGTTCTTTATTTATGTTCATAACAACTTTTGTTAGTGCTAGGATGTCCAGAGTAATCCCTTTTGGATTCTTCTATCGAGCAGTTTCCAATTCTTGTTTCAGGGTATTTAAATCTTCTTTGAGGCTTTCATTCTCTGTTATGAGCACAATTATTTTGGAGTTTTCTGTATGCCTTATCTTTTTCTCAATTTGGGCAAACAGTTGGGCAAGTGGTACATCCTTAGCACTATTTGTAACTGGTTCTTGTGGAGCAGTTATACTGTCAATAGTTGTTTCTGGTGGAACAATTGTTTCTTATGTAACAACTGGGTTTGTCATGACTGCTTCCTATGGAACAGGCTCGTATTGGATAAATGGTTCTTGTGTAACAACTTCATCCTACCTGACTTGTCCTTGTATACCCGTCCCATTGTTTGCAGGTGTCTCTACTGGCACTGTTAGTTCATTGGAAGAGACCGGTTCTTGTGTGACAGTCTCTTCATCAATTGGAGAGGATAATGGACAAAGAACAGGGATAGCTTGTTCCATAGCTTTCCATCTAATTGTTGCTTCCGTAAACCTGGTAGACCTGGTTTTTCTCCTTGGTAAAATAGAANATGATCTGGACATCATTACTTGACGTATGATGCACACATAATCATCAGGCGGAGCCGATGATTCTGCTGCGATTGGAGTAAATTCAGTCTAAATTGAGAGAATAGTTTCTTGCAGTTCTGGGCACAAAGTAAAACCTGGTATACGTGTCTCTATAGAGTTCTTTGTCACAGCAGCAGAGGGGTTCTGAGTTGTTGTTGATATGATTGGGTCCAGGTCTTTCCAACATTTTCCCTTGAATGGGCATTTTCTTTTCTAAGATATTCTACCGGCAGTGATAGTAGGGCTTGGAATAGTTGTTGGAACAATAAGTGGCTCTGTCGGTGCAACAACAGAAGGGGTAGTCAGACTTGTTGTTGCAGTGGACCGTTCTAACCTTGTGCACTTTCTAGGTGATGCAGATACAGGAACATGGGTTCTCTGTTTAGGAGCAGGGGGTCATTTTTCAATAACATCTATCACGGCCAAGGGTTGGGATGCATGGCTCAGTGTAATAGTTGGTTGTTCCTCATTTTGAGAAATCACAGCTACAGGCTATGTCAATTCACCTCCATCATGGATTGTTTGGTTGGTGCTAGGATGGCCGCGGGTTGTGCATTTACTTCTCTGGGTCGTCTTACAGGAAACGACAGTAGGGGTTTGGATTGCTGTTACAGTCGAGGGCAGAGACTCAGGAAGAGGTTCTGGCATATCTGTAGGTATAGAAGGTGGATGGTCTACTACAATAGGTAATGGGTTATTGGAAATGCCCATACCTTTGTGAATTAATAGTCCGATGAGTCTGTGATTAGAAAGGCAGTTCTTGGGGTTTTTGGATTTTTTTACAAAATGAGCCATGTTATTCAATGAATGGAGTAGATAATAAGGAATGTTTATGAATTTCTGATGTCGCAGATGTAATAATAAGATGAAAACTTGGTACCTGCCTTCGCAAGTAATGTACCTTTTGACAAACTCTGCAACTTTCCCCCAGGGCTGTAGTAAGGAATTGACATCCGCACCTCGGCATTTTGTCTGAATTTTCTCATTGTCAACGAGGAAAGCCTTCTGAGCATCCGGAAGATGTGTTTTTTTGTTAAACCATCGGTTTATTGTTGTTGGAAACCCTATGACAACAAAAATGCTTTCTTCTAATACTGGAATCCTTACCCCATTCACCATTGAATATTCTTTGGTGAGATTTTGACTAAACTCCAATACCTCATCCTCATTAAACCCCTGCAACTTCTTAAAATAGGATATCCAGCCAACCTACAAAAATATTTGGTAGGCCTCTGGGTGTAACAACAAAGTGTCCAAATTTGCATGTTCATACCTCATAGCTGATCCTCCCATGATGTTGCTTGAGAGTCTAACAAGCACATAGGAGGAGAGACTAGTACCTAAACTAGAAATGCAACCGGTTCGAACACGGTTTGCATGTAGAATACAGTGTCTTAGCGAAAAGAAGTGTGGTCGAAAAGGTGGTGAAGGTGAGTATAAAATACCATTTGGACAGCTATATTTGGATCCCCCCCCCAACTAATCAGATTGGCTCCAGGTGGATCAGTTTAGCATAAGTGGTGAAAAAAAATGGGAAAGCATGCTTTTATATATTCATTACTTTAACACATAGGATTAGTCACGTACCTCATATCTTACCACACATAACTATCTGTCAGAGTGATCGCACTATCCAACCACCATCTGAGTTTCATGGAATAGCTGACATGATGAAGGGTAGTGTGAGAAATGACGATATGACAACTGGAGCAGATATGGAGTCCTTTCTGGAGATAATCAGTTGGAAGTCGTCGGATGTGAAGTCAAGTAATGATGAAACAACACTTTCTCTTAGAGAAGGAGAAAAAAGATAGCTACAGTATGAAAAAATCAGTGATGCCACAGCATGTAAAGAGTGTAGAGTTGGAATAGCAGTACTTGGCAAAAATGCGAAAAAGAAAGAGTGAAGTGGCAAGAAAGAATAACAACGATCCGTGTATCAGCGGGTACTTCAGCCAAAATGGCAAAGGTAGGCGTAACATCAAATGAGATGGTCGGAAACGAAAATTGTGAAAAGTGACCATTGTGTAATAGTAGGGAAATTGACCAAGTTATCGGAAAAAGGGTGTAACAGCAGAAAATCAGCCAATTTGTCGAAAATGGGTGTAACAGTAGAAAATTGGCCAATTTGTTGGAAAAAGGGTGTAAGAGCATGGAAGTCGTCCAATTTGTCGGAAATGAGTGTAACAGCTTGGAAATTGGCCAATTTGTCAGAAAAGGGGTGTAACAACATGGAAGTCGTCCAATTTGTCAGAAATGGGTGTAACAGCAGAAAATCGGCCAATTTGTCGGAAATGGGTGTAATAGCATGGAAATCGGCCGAACGCTGCATCGCTTAGTTTTTAGGAAGTTTCTCAACTTCCATCAACTAATTGTTTTCCTCCTTTTTTGCAGTCATCCATGTTGTTCGCCTGCACACACAAAAACTGCCTGATACCCTTCAAGGCTGAATTTATTAGCATAGTAAACACAATCAAACAGAAATAGAGAAATTTAAATTTTTGTCGAGCTTATTTATATACAAGGTCTGAGAAAAATAAGTCTTAAGGTTGAGAAAGGGAAGGAGCAAGCTCCGTTCCTTTTAAGAATTGATAACCTGTATCGACTGAACATCTAAATTTGAATTTTTCTTTGGATAGTGGACGCTGATACAGGCACAGGTGATGACCACTTACATGTAACTGTGTATCGGATCCATCAATAGTGATTAACCTGACTATCCCATTGGGAAAAATAATGTCTACCTCATAAGTTCCTAGCCATCATGTACATAGCTTACCCTGAATTTCTTTAAAGTGTGAATCATACAACAGAGCCCAATCTCCTTTCTGGAATAATTTCTTCTTGATGACTTGGTCATGCCATTTCATTTTCTGTTGTTGATTCATCGAGGTTTGATGAATAGCATCCAAATTCTTTTCATCAATCTCATTAAGCTACTACATTCTGGCCTTCTGTGCCATAGTCAAGTCAAGGTTGACTGTTGATGCAGTTCTTAAGGTTTTGATTTCGAATTCAATGGGAAAAACAAGGCTTTTTCCATATACCAGTTCGTAAGGAGAAAAACCAGTTGTGTTTCTCCAAGTAGTTCGGTAAGCCCATAGAGCTTAATGCAATCTGTTTGTCCAATCCTGACAATGTTCTCTCACTATTTTAGTAAGAATGGTTTCGATAACTTTGTTGGTACTTTCTACCTAGCCATTTCCTTGTGGATGGTATGGAGAAGCTATTCTATGTAAAACATGATATTTACTGAGCAGGACTTCAAGTTTATGTGATGTGAAAGGGGGTCCTCCATCAGTTATTAATTCTTCGTGAACTCCAAACCTAGCAAATATATCTTTGAACAGAAATGCTAAGACATATTCTTTTGAGGCCCTAATGAATGCTTTCGCCTCGACCCACTTGGCCATGTAATTTGTACAAACCAATATATATACTTTTTTATTAGAAGGTGGGTTAATGGGCCCTATGAAATCCATGGCCCATCTCTCAAAAGGTTCTAACACTACCTGAGGCTGGAGAGGCATCTCATCCCTACGATTTGGCTGACCCATTCGTTGGAAACTATCACAAGTTTGAACGTATTTCTTGGCATATTGAAATATGGTGGGCCAAAAATAGCCCATCCTTAAAATTTTATGCCCGATCCTTTTATCAGCAAAATGACCCCCACAAGGGCAATCATGGAAAGCCTTCAGTAGATCATACACTTCATCATCCCTTACACATCTCCTGATTTCCTGATCCAGGCCTGTGTAGAAAAGGTATCCTCCTATCCAACTATACCGAGCACTCTTCTGAATAATCTTCCTTCTTTCTCGAGGAGATAAATGGGGAGGTACCTTCCCTGCAACCAAATAACTAGCAATGTCTGCATACCAAGGTGAGTGAGTAGATACTACAAACAAATTTCCATCTGGAAAGGAATCATCAACAGGTAAATTATCATCATTTATATGTAATCTTGAGAGAAAATCAGCAACCACAATTTATTTTCCTGATCTATCTACTATAGTGATGTCAAATTCTTGTAGTAGTAACAACCATCTTGTTACTTGGGCATTAGTAATAGGTTTATTCATCAGATATTTAATTGTTGTATGATCAATATGAATAAAAGTAGGATATCCAGTGATGTAATGCCTGGATTTATTGATTGCATAAACTACTACTAAGAATTCTCTTTCAGTAACTGTATTATTTAATTCAACAGGAGACATGTTCTTGCTGATATAGTAGATAGCATAAGGCTCTTTGTCTTCCTGTTGCCCTAGTATTGCAATGATTGTAGTATTGGAGGCATCTGAAGAAATGTGAAACGGAAGAGCCCAATTGGGCCCTCTCAAAATGGGAGTTGTGGACAATTTCGTTTTTAGATCTATAAAAGACAATTCATAGTTGTTAGTCAAACGGAAGTCAACATCTTTTGTTAATAGAAAAAACAAGGGGGAATCTAGTTTAGAATTTTTTTTAATGAATCTCCTGTAATAGCCAGCATGCCCTAAAAAAATTTTGACCTCTTTCTGAGTTGACGGATTTGGAATATCCAAAATTACCTATATTTTGGCTAGGTCTACCTAGATTCCTGCATAAGAAATTAAGTGTCCCAACACTACTCCCTCGCTCATCATCATATGGCACTTTTCTGTACTTAAAGAAAGATGAGACTGTATACATATTTTAATAACTTTTTCCAGATTAGTCAAGGCTTCATCAAAATCAATGCCATAAGGTATAAAATCATCCATGAATATCTCCATACAGTCATTCACCATATTAGAAAAAATACCAATTACAACTCTCTGGAAGGTGGCTGGTGCATTACACAAGCCAAATGGGAGAACCTTGTAAGAAAATGTACCCCAAGGGCTAGTAAAAGTGGTGTTATCTTGGTCCTATGAAGAAATTTTTATCTGGTTATAGCCACTGAATCCATCTAAGAAAGAGAAAAACTTTTTCCCAGCTAGACTGTCTAGAACTTGATCAATAAATGGCAGAGGAAAATGATCCTTCTACATGGCTTTATTCAGGGCACTATAATCTACATAGAATCTCCATTTTCCATTCTTTTTAGGAACAATAACCAATGGTGAGATCCACTCACTGTCTGATATAGGGTAAATGAAATCAACATTGAGAAGTTTCTGGAGTTCTTCTTTAACAATTTATTTAAGGTTTGGATTCATCCTCCTTTGGGGTTGGCAAATGGGTCAGCATTCTTCTTTAATGTATATATGGTGGGTACATAGTTCAAAGGAAATGCCTTTCATATCCATGTAATCCCATGCAAATGCTTCTTTATGTTCAATCAGTAATTTCATCAATCGGCGAGTTTTAGTAGTGGATAAATCAGGATTGATGTTCAAGGTTTTTCTAGGTTCAATTTCTACAATGATGCTCTTGGAACTGACTTTGGGAAACAATTAAGCTGTTTCATCATCTGCTGTTACAGGGTTTGTTGTTACAACGGTTGCTGTTACAACTGAATCATTTTGATTTTTAGTTCTTTCCGAGAACATTTTTGAGTTTATGTCTTCCTGGACGACCGTGTCGAAGACTCTAATCAAACGGTGGTGCGTGTTCCGTGTAAAAACAGAGGAGTCACAGATAAAGCAACTGATTAATTTGTCCTCTGTCTCATTCTTGAAACTTAAGGCTTTTCCTATGGTTAGCACATGCAGATCACTTCCATCCTCAGTGTCCATCCATAAAAAAATTTTAGGTTCCGCACTAAGTGTAGCATGATGATATAGGGTTAGGTTTTTTGTGTTATAACCATCAGAGATGGTCATGGAATCAGATCTACAACTAATGAAAGCATCAAATGTAGCTAACCATGGTCTTCCAAGAATTAGAGGGTGCCCCCCCAGACGGGTTTTGGGTTGCAACAAAACAAAATTAGCAGGATACTCCCATGAATCCACGGAAATGACTAAATCATCTATTACTCCTTCTAGTCTGATGGTAGAACGATCAACTAATTTGAGAATGGTACGAGTAGGTCGAACTTGTGTTCTGAGTTGCAGCAGTTATGTAGTTTCTATTGGCATGATGTTAATTGCCGCCCCTAAGTCGATTATCACATGGGGGATATATGTATGTCCAATTTTGATAGTGACTATAGGGTTTCTTAGGTCACCATACATAGGAGGTGGGGATTTTCCTAACATTAGTTTAGACAAATCCCCCACCACATGCACTGTGAGGGGATCCCTGGGTTTTTGTCCAGGTCTTTTTATATAGAGATCTCTTACGATCTTGGCATAAATAGGGACATCTTTGATGGCTTGCAATAGTGGAATATTAACGTGAAAAATTTGCAATTCTCCTAAGAGATTGAAAGATGGTAATTCCACAGGTTTGGTAATTGTCAGCCTTTCAGGGAATGGTGGGTCTACTGACTCTATTATAGGTTGGACAATTTCTTCTGTATCAGTAGATGGTCTTTCCGCTGATTCCTTGTCTGACTTTGAAGATGGAGCATATTCAATTATTAGCTCGACTATTCTCCCTGACCTTAATTTGATTTCATCACAAGGCATGGGAGTAATAGACAAGGTTGGCACATTGTGTAATTCTATGTTATGAACGACCTTATTATTTGGGTTTGGGTTAGGTTGCACAGGCATTTGAGGTCGTAAAGGATGATTGTTCAGTGGGGCATTTGGGGGTAACTACAGCTGTTGCTGCTGGTACTGGGGTTCGAACTATTGTTGATAAGGGTTCGGTTGGTGATGGTTCTGATAACTGAGCTACTGTTGAGGGCCTCTCCAATATGGGTTCCATTTTCCATGATGATTCTGCTGCTGGGGCATAGGTAACCATGCATTGGGATCTTGGTAAGGGGTTGACATCTGATGTGGAGGGGGAGCATTCGCCTGGCCATATAGTGGCTGATTGTTCCAATAACTAAGTGTTGCAGGAGAGAATTGAGAGTTCATACCTTGACTTCTTGGTTGTCATTGTCTCCTTTGTGTAATTAGATAGGCAACCTCTGCTTCCTCATTAGTTTCCTTCATTGATGCTTTTACTCCTGGTAGAGAGGGACATTGGTCAGTATCATGATCTAATTCACAAATAAGACATACCTGGACATTGTTCAGCAGGCACTCCCTTGGTAGATGTTTCTTTCTGCATTTAGGACAGAAAATGCACAATGCTTGCTTTGATTTTGCTTGTTTCTTCTTGATCTACAAGGTGTCAATTTGTGAAGAAAAAGAGTTAATCATCTATGTTTTGAAATTTTCTAACAAATTACCTATTTCTTCTCTTGCTGCTCCTCCATTGGCTGATTTATGTACCCTTGAAAAAGTGGTATCCTTGGTAGTTGACCTATTCTTTGTAGATCCTCGAGAACATCTTTTACAGAGGTCTACAATGTCCTCATAGGATTCTTTAGATATATCTCCTTTGCCAAGCATATTTGGTATATCTAAACAATATTCTCTAACTCCTTTTAGCAAAATAGTTTTTAAAATGTGTTTACTTACATCTGGATGTCCAGACCTTTGTAGTTTATACTAGAGTCATTCCACAAAATCTTCAAGGGTCTCATCCTCCTTCTCAGACATTTTGAACAATTCCTCCCTTTGTTCTCTTGTTCGGCAGTAGTCTTGGTACTTGTTCAGGAAAAGCTGCCTCATCTGTACCCATGTTGAAATGTTATCTCTTCCTAATCTCATAAACCATCTTAACGCATTACCCTTCAATGTAGCTGGAAATAGTTTAAGTTTTTGTGCAGTGGTAGTGTAGTCATAGCTTCTACACAAAATGTCAAATTCAAATAGAAACTCATCTGGATCCTCAGTAGAAAATCCATGAAAATTCGGCAAAGCTGAGAGAGGTATGT
The DNA here is from genome assembly GCA_032191745.1 of Picea mariana. Taxonomy (NCBI): domain Eukaryota; kingdom Viridiplantae; phylum Streptophyta; class Pinopsida; order Pinales; family Pinaceae; genus Picea; species Picea mariana. The sequence goes on along the minus strand of JASDQU010515264.1, from coordinate 1,662 downwards.
TTTTCATAGGATCCATCCCTCGTGTGGGAACATCAGAAATAGGAAAAACCAAGGTAGAGATAGTATTTTCATTGTTTACTTGATCTTCGTTGTTTCGTGGTTTTTCCCGGAGGAACTCCTCTTCATTGTCCCGTTGATTTTCCATATGTGATCTTTCTCTCCACTCAATATGAAAAGTGTCCCACTCTTCTTTAGTGACTATCTGACTGTTGATCTGATAAACCACTTCTTCTGGATTTTCCCTATTTTGAACTATACTTCCCTGATCTTCAATGTTCTCCAGTGTTGCTTGCTGATTTGTTGGTGACAAATATTCAACTTTGAATTCAACTTTAGATCTAGCCCTTGATGAAAATGATGTTTCAAGAAGGGGTAGTTCTGATGACTGAAGATTACGTTTTCTTGGAGGATTTGCAGGGTGAAAAATAGATCCTGAAAAAGAATCGGCTCTGGCTATTATTTCATCAACAAATGTTTGTCTTCCCAGTGTAGGATTTCTTCCTCCACGTCCTTCGGTACCTGTAGGGTTAGTATTTTGGGGAATACATTCTCGTGTTCCTTGATTCATGCAGACTAATCATTCCTTTAGAAAAAAACTAATGTGCTTACAAAAATCTATAATTATCTTCCCTGGCAACGGCGCCAAAATGTTGGGCACTTTAACTGTCTAAATGAATAGATATTTAAGGTGTTCAATATAAATTGTCAACCCATGGAAGTATATTATTTCAAGATAATTATGCACAGTCTATGCTAGATTATGGAAGCAACACTAATCTAATTGTAGTAGGGAAAAAAAAAGAAACAAAAATTATTACTAACACAATTATGCTAACACAGCTGGAGTTCTGTAGAATGGAAATCACAATTTGAAATCTAAACCGATGAATGTATAAGAATTATGGATTACCTATTCTAATCTAACTTTCTATTTTACTTTTCCAGGAAGAAGTTCTCTACTAATTGCAGAAGGAAATCTACTTATTGCAAGAAAGTAATCCACACTTTTATTTGCTTTTACGTGAAAACAAGATTTTAATCTAATGCAGAAAAAGGGAAAGTAGTTCTCCAATAGTGTTCAACAATTGACTTTTAATTCTCACGAGACAAATTTATGTGCATCTAACATGAAAGAACTAGACTGTAACAACAATTGTATTCTAGAATTGCTTAACAGATAAACCATTCATATTAAAATAACTATTCTGGAATTCAAAACAATGGGGAATCTGTGAGGAAGGTGGGCCCTTTCCCTCTCACTGAATCCTCTCAAAGAAATAGGTTACAGTCTGCTACAGAAATCCAATCCACTCTTCTATTGATTTGCCAAAATATTGTGTACAATAAACTTTACTTCACTTCACTTTCCCACAGTCAGAATCTGTCCTTCTGATTACAAAAAGCTCTGCTATTTAAAGTCATAGTCATTCAGTTAAAAACAAAATCAGAACAGCCTTGAGAATCCCCAATTCTCAAGCTGTTCGTATGATATCATTAATACAGGATCTAGAACTAATCTTGTAAGTTGAAACTGTTAATATTATGGTAGTTGCGGGAGGTATTTACCCCCACGTGTGAACCTGACGAGAATAGAAGACTCCGGGAAGCAAGAGAAACCCTAATGAGTTGGCTAATAACCCTAGAAGACTTGTTGGCTCAAGA
>JASDQU010515263.1:40635-59041 GCA_032191745.1 Picea mariana | reverse complement strand
CCCAACCCGAGAACCCGTGATCCAAAAACTAGCTAAGTCAAGAACCCACTCTTTTAAAGAAAACTAATTCGGGAACGCTATTTTTTTCATATTTATGTTCACTAGTCTATGTAACAGACCTCAGCACTATTTTTTTTTCTTTTTTTGTCCACCAGCATATGTAAAAAGGAAAACTAATTTTGATAGAAAAATAAGTTATTGAGTTTATTATTTCAATTTGGTTATTCAACACGAGCCCCTTGAAATTCAAATACTCTGCAAGTCCAATTGATGTATATCGCGGAACTGTAGGTGCTATTTGTAGACCATGGAATATCAAAAGCCCAATTTTCAGCCCATCACTCCAAGAACCCGCGATCCAAAAATTCAAATAGTCCGCAAAACAACTTGTCAATTTGTATATCAAGGAACTCTTGGTGCTATTTGTAGGGCACAGAACAACAGAAGCCCAATTTTCAGCCCGCAACCCCGACAACCCGGAATAAAGCTTCCGTGCATATTCTATATATCTACTTAATCAAATTACATATATGATTTTTGTAGGCCACAGAACAATAGAATCCCAATTTTCAGCCTGTCAGCCCAAGAACCCGCGATCCAAAAATTCAAATAGTCTGCAAGATCGCTTGTCAATTTGTATATCGCGGAATTCTCAGTGCTATTTGTAGGCCACGCAACAACAAAAGCCCAATTTTCATCCCAGCACCCAGACAACCCGAAATCAAGCTTCCGTCCATGTACTTTATAAAATTACATATTTCATATGTATAATTTATGTTGTCCAGGAACCTATAACTTGATAAATTTCAATTTCTTTTGTATCCACCAACCCTTGTTTTAAAGAAAACTAATTCGCGAATTAATATGTCAATTTGTATGTCAAGTAGCATTCACAAACCTATGTCAATTTTGCACCAAACACTTCTCCACGAACCTATGTAACAGACGTTACTGCTATTTTTTTGTGGTTTTTGCCTTGGGGATTTAAAATTCTAATAGTCTGCAAGTCTGATTTTCAGTTTGTAAATCGCAGAACTATCGATGCTTTTTGTAGGGAACGAAAGAACAAAAGCCCAATTTTGAGCCCGACATTCCGAGAACCCGCCATCCAAAAACTGGCTAAGTATTGAATGAGGGCTCCACTTTGTAAAATTACATATTTTGTGTATAAATTATGTTGTCCAAGAACCTTTCATTTCATAAATTTCAATTTCTATTGTCTCCATGATCCCTTCTTTTAAACAAAATAAGCCAGGAATGCTAATGTTTTTGTGCTTTTTGTCAACAAACCTATGTAACAAACATTACCACTATTTTTTCTGGTTTTTTCCCACGTACCCATGTACTTCAACTTCCTGCCGACGTGTCTCATGACTTTAACTTAAGCTCACTCAAGGCAGGGCACCATTACTCTCAATGCGCCCTTCTCTACCTTCACATCCTTTTGACAAACCTTGTTGGGCCTTTACGCATGCAATCATTTATGGAATCTCACCAGATCCCCAGCCTATTTCAATTGCTCCAATGGCTCCAGATGGCCTATTCTTTCCTAGTTTCTTCTCAGATCTTGGCCTCCTACCAACCTTTCCCTACTCTGCTTTTGTCCTCTCCAGCTCTGTTGTTGGCGCATTTTCGCTCTCCCACTCCCACTGCCCCAGAGATTCCCTAACTATGAGGGAAGTTGAAACGCGGGTCAGCCTACCAGCCAAACCGGCCCTGCCCGGTCCTCTATCCCCCGCCTGCTCCCTCACTGCTATCCTCCTCCTCTTCGACCACCTCATCCTCATCCCTGACGCAATTGACTCAAACTCCCACTTCTCTCCCAGCCCTTGCTACGTTCCTTGCCAACAGAATGGAGGGGTTGGACTGCTCAGGGCCCTCACTTGACTACAACCCAAGACCTTTACGCAATTCAACATCTGTTTCACACCCAGGCCCTTTGGCTCCTCCCAACTCTCCGACCACCCAGTCACTTCAGGACTAGCCTCATGATGCCCAATTTCAGTTGGATGGTCCAGAAGCCAGTCAAAATTCACAACAGAAACCCCAATCTTGAGTTGGTTCCAATGTTAACCCAGAACGTGAGTGGAAAACATGCCTTGCACTCATGCAAAGCCTGGTATTCGACCTGCGTCGCAACATGGACGACCTCCGGTTCCGCCTAAAGACCTTGGACAACAAAGCCTCTCAAATCCTGCAGTTGCTCTTCGTGTTACAGGGTGCTCATCACTTCCCACCACAGACAGGCCAAGCAACAACAGCCCAACCAGTAGCAACCTCCGCACCAGTGTTAGCACTGGAAACTTTGGTCCACGCAGAGGCAAACCGCGAGGAGCAGAGGCTTCCATCACAGTCAGAGGACGTCCATAAGGAAGAGCATGTGCCATCACAAATGAAGGATGCCATGCAACTGGACCAGACACCAGTCAAGGAGGAGCCTCCTCCTCCTGGGTACACGACATTTGGCGCCTTCTACATGACCACGTCGCTGCACTACAACCCATACCAGTGATCTGTCTCTTGTTTTTCTCTGTTGTTTTCTCATGTGCATGTCGACCTTTCATGCATTTGTCCATGGTTTTTATAGTTATGCTGTCTACACTTTCCATAGTTATAACGACCACACTTACGGGCTAAAGTTTTGAACTCTTTTTGCGTATGTGGATTAATTTGTAATAAAACAAAACTTTAAGAATAAATTTTTATCAATGAATAAAATTTGAATTATATAAAATTAAAATTATTTTAAAATTAAAATTTAATTTAATTTTAACTTTTCAAAAATAAAATATTTTATTATATAATTAATATATAATTAACTTACTTTTTTCCAAATGAAAAATTGCTCAATTATATTATAAAAATATAACTTGTTCTCGAAGACAAGTACAATCAAAGTGTGTTGTGACAGCTTAGTAGGATGGTAGAGTCATTCTCCTTCAATTTGGATAATTCCAATTCAGAGGAGAGTGAGTGTAACCTGAACAAAAAGACATAAATTATCTGGAGACATATGTAAAGTAATTCTATGTGAATCAGTCCAAAGCATGAGTCAAGAACTATGAAATAACCGACAAATATAATGATGGCTATTTGCTAGAATCTTAGAAAATTTGGATGATATGTGAGAGGCTCTCTTGGCCATCCATCCAATGAGTGTAGGAAAACAATCATATTTTCTTTTGAAGTGATGATTTGGAGAGGATGTTCGCTTGTCTGTTAAACTCCCGAGAGGTGTGTGTGAAGAGTAGAGTCTTGAAATGGCACTGGAGAAATTTAATTCGGTCCATCCAAGCAAAGAGGTGTATCAAATGCATATTGCCACTACAATTCAACCAATCTATTATGACTTTCGAGTCACCAATCAGATGGATGTTTTCTATATTGAGTCTCCTTACCAAGTGAAGGGTGGCCTAGGCACCCAACAATTCTGCTCTAGTGTTGGTGCCTGAGCCACAACTGAATGTCCATTTGTAGATGGAATTTTCAATCAATCTGATCAATCTCCCTGCACCACACAGAGCACCATTGTGTTGGGATATGCCATCGAACCAACCTTTGATAAGTTTGTCAACAATGTTCGGGTTAATAAATACTTTAGTTTTCTCTTTAGATGGGTGAATATCTCACCAAAGTTGGTGCATGCCAAGAGCTCTATAAGCAATAGAGTTGTTGGAGGGTGTAGAGTTCTAAAAAATCAAAGAGTTTTGGGCTAGCCAAATATGCCAAATAACCACCAGAGGTAGAAGCTTGTGTGCATGCTCGCTTGAACGCTAGTTGACGAAGCAATCCACAATGGAGATCCCTTGCCAGGTAGTTGTGAGCTGTCGGTCAAGGCTGATAAAGTTCTAGACTTTTTGCAAATTCGCAATGAATGAAAAGATGTGACACTATTTCTTCATCTTTGTAACATAGCTAGCAGATGTTCGAGTTGTTCTGTCCTTTCCTGAGAAAATTATCCCAAGTGGAAATTTTATTTTTATCCACTAGCTAAGTGAATAATTTCACTTTTAATGGAATTTTCCATTTCCAAAGACCCTTGCTCTAGCCTGTGATGTTGGGGATGTTTGTAGAGTTTAAAATAGTTGAGTAAAGATTTGAGACAGAAATGTGTCTGGTGCCGTCTCCGCCGGTCCAAAGAAGGTGCTACATTTTGTTGAGTAAGAAAACTCCAGTGCTAATGAGAGACCCACATAATTTTCTCCATTCCATCATTAATTCACCAGTAAGTTCAAGAGTGTTTCCCGAAATCCATCTGGCAGTCGAAGTACCCAGCAGATTGTGGTTTGATGCTTGGTATAAAAAGTGTATGCCCTTGCTGTGAAGATGTGCCAAAAGGAATGGGGAAAGGAATGATGACAAGCCAAGTCCCAGATTACGTTCATAACCAAGAGTAATGGAGTAGCCAGAACCAGGGTGCCAGTTGATTCAATCTCTAATCCAGTGTGTCGATTTATTCAATATCCTCCACGTCTGTGAGGTTGCTCTAGGAATTATAGGGGACGAGAAAATCCAAGTCTGAACTGTGATGGATGGAAAATATTTGTCTTTGATCACCATACTCCAAATGCTTGTTGAAGTAATATCTCTCCAAAGGGTATTGGCAGCCAATGCCGAATTGAATTTGAAGAGGTTTCGAAGCCTCAACCTCCTTTGTTTTTTGGAGTTGCTAAGGTTTCCCAATTACAGAGGTGTTGCATGCGTTTTTCCTAGCATCTCGACCAGAGAAAGTTAAAAGTCGATTTCCTGAGTTTTGCCAGGACTATTAGGGGAATGGCAGCCAATGCCATCCAATACATTGGTTGTCCTTCAATGGTAGCCTTCAGAAGTGTGTATCTGCCACCAATCGATAACCATTTGTTGCACCAATTGTTCATTTTGTTTTTTACCTTAGTAAGCAACCATTCCCAATCTGAAGCTTTATGTTGTTATGCTTTAATAAAATAGCCAAGATATTGTAAACCAAGTGATAGATGCACAAATTTATGTGGGAAGAAGGCCTTAAGTGAGTCTAAAACCTGTTCAGTGATATTAGCATGGTGGAAGGTAGTCTTATTCCATTTTATATGAAGGCTGGAGGCTGCGCAAAAAAGGTTCAAGAGGTCATTGATTTCATGCCATTCTTGTAGGTTATCCTTTGTCATAATAAGAACATCATCGGTGAAGAGAAGATGAATGATCTTAACCAATTTGGAGACTTTGATCCCTGTGATTTTACCATCTTCCTGACTCTTTTTCAGTAGGAGGCTTAATCCTTCCATAGTCAAGATGAAGAGAAGTGGGGACAATGGACAACCCTGACGCAAGCCTCTTTCATTGCGGAAAAAAGAAGATGGCTCACCATTAATCAACACAACAATGGATTCACTAGTGACACAACTCATGATCCAAGCAATAATGGAGTGGCAGAAACCCATTTGGGTTAAGATAAGTTGGAGAAAGTCCTAGTCAATGCAGTTAAAGGCTTTCTTTAGATCAAGTTTAACGATAAGAGATTTGGATTTTTTGTGATGGATGTTGTGGAGGCATTCTTGGGCAGTGCCAATGGTGTCTAGAATTTGTTGGCCCTTTAGGAAGCCTAATTGTTCTCTAGACAAGAGGCGGGAGAGGATAGGTTTGACTCAGTTAGCAATGATCTTTGTGATGAATTTATAGCAAAGATTACAAAGCGCGATCGACCTATAATATCCAAAAGAAGTTGGATAGCTATATTCGGGAATAAAAGTTAAGAAGGTGTAATTTAGATCCCCGAGTACCTTACCTTGTTGCCGAGAGTCTTCTACAAGATCTAGTAAGTCCGACCCCACCAAATCAAAAAAATGAAAATAAAATTCAACTGTCCAGCCATCGGGGCCTGGAATTTTATCCTTAGAGAAGGATTTGAGGGCTGCATGTACTTATTGAATGTTGCAAGGTCTGTTCAATAGATATTTCTCCTCTGCTATTATAGATTGTGGGTAGAGTTTTTCCACATCAACTTGGGTGGAAAGAAGTACCTATGTTCTGGGCTTGTAGAAGTTTGTGAAATAAATAGAGACTGTTGCTTTTATGTCTTGTTGAGTGCTATGTTTGTTACCAGTTTCATCTGTAATGCCCCAAATATGTTTTTTATTCCTGGAGAAGGAGGCAAAAGAATGGAAAAACTTGGTATTTAGATCTCCAGACTTTACCTAAGTAGCTTTGCTTCTTTGTCTCTAGAGAGACTCTTTTGCCAGAAGGATCTTATTCTTTTTGTTTCTAGTTGCTCGTATAGTTGGAGATGGATCACAGTTTGATCTATCAAAGAAGTGGAGTGTTGGCGCTCATATAGCCTGTGTTCCAGCTCTTGAAGTCTTTGTAAGACTTTGTGATTCACATCCCATCCTTTAATGCAGTATTTTAACACTTTCAATTTCTTAAGAAGACGAGATTGTATATTCGGTTCATGTTGTAAAGTAAGATCCGACCACACAACTTTAACAATTTCCGAGAAAGATGGTTTGGAGAGCCAACACACATTCAATTTGAAAGGATAGGAGATCCTCTTGCTTATAAGACTGAATATTCCAAGTTGAAATATTAAACAAATGCAAAGCATTTACTATTACATTTTAGAGAAATATAATCTTTTAGAAAAACATAATCTAATTCAAAATTTTTCAACTAATTAAATATAGCATATTTTTCCATTATAACATGATAACCAAAAATAATAAGATGAAGTTTCCACGGTAAAGTTTAATTATGCCTAATTATATTTAGTGATAGGTTTTGTAGACAGGTTTTCCAAAACCACCATCTTTATCCACATATAACTTGTAGTTGTCAACTGCCTTATACCTCCAGCTGTCAAGCATTTCCTCCCTTTCCTCACCTGTCAAGAATTTTCATGTGGCATAGTACAGGTTTCTTTAAATTTGAAACCAACTTTGTCTTTACACCTCCACTGACCTTGTATTTCCACCATTTCCTCCAGCTGTCAAGAATGTGGGCGCAGGCTTCCTCAAATTTGAAACCGACTGTGTATTTTTCATATGTCGGCTTACAAAAATACCGACTCGGATTTATGTGTATCACCAAATGCACACACAATATGCCCTTCTCGAACCTTCTGGGGAGATCTGTACTGTGATCTACCGATCCCAATCCTCCTTTCGAACCCTCTAGAGTTCTCCCACCCAAAAATGCTTCTTACGGCCAAACTGAATGTCATGCGACTGCGATCCACTTGTTGGAATACGAGGGGATTAGCAGCTAGCATTTTGGAAAAAGGGTTTTGGAAGAGGGACAAAGTTGGAGAATTGATGAGTGAAGACTGTGAAAAAGAGGAAGGACTCACTAATGAGGGAAGGATGGCGGCCATACTGGAGCGATAGACTGACTACTCGCATTTCCTTATTTTACCGATCCGTAGTTTCGGTGCTAGACTTTTCTGAAATTAAACTCGAGGGGTAGGTTGCGCTTACTGGGTTACGTGGCTACTACAGAATAGATCAACGGGGAGACGCCATGGGCAAGAGGAGAGAAGCTCCTCTCTGCATCACTGTTTTGAATTCACAACGCATGTATTACTCAGTTGCTTGACACCTCTTTGCAATTTCATAAGAAGAAGATGGCAGGCAACGAGTGTAGCCGCTAAGAGACACAGACTTCATGATCTCAAGCAATGATGCGTACGAATTAAAGTTCGAGCGTGTTCGCAATCATAGTGTTAGTTGTTCCCAGGAAGGTAAAATTGAACTGGGGCATACGTGAAACGACCATAGTCCAAGCTGCAGTGGACAAGGTTCAATCCATATCTTATCCTTTCTTATAGTCTCTGGTACATTAGTATTTCTATTCCAGTTTTTGATGATAAAAAAATTGATTTGGAAAGGTGATTATTACACTACATGCTATGGAGGAGTCGTTGATAGCCAGAGAAGACTTGAAACAACAAATCATTTCGCTCGAATTTTCCAAGCAAGCCCGAAATGATTTAACTACGGTCATAAACCACGTGATGAGGACGCCATTACGGGCAATTGGGGCTCTTAGTTCTTTACTTGTGGAGTCAAATCTTGATGAAGGTGAGAAATACATAGTGGGAATGGATGAGGTACTTGACTTTTCAAGGTTGGAAAACTATGGGCTTCGCTTGAACTCTAATAGAATTCTGCTCCCAAAGCTCATTCACGTCGTTGAAATTTTGCTGAAGCCCGCTGCCACTTCCAAGGGTCTTTGACTTATATTTTTGGGGCACGAAAACTTGCCCAAGACTGTTATAGGAGATGAAATTAAGATTCTTCACGTTTTACTCAACATTTTAAGTTCTTTTTTTCTAATCTTCACCAGCTTCAATTAAGCACACAGAGAGATTAAAAATGAAACATTCTCTGGGCATTATTTCTGCATGGTATTCACTTTAGGAATTGATTATGGTTCTTAACCAGTTTCAATTAAGCACACAAAGGGATTAAAAATGCAGCATTCTCTGGGCATTATTTTTGCATGATAGTCACTTTAGGAATTGATTATGGTTCTTAACCAGTTTCAATTAAGCACACAAAAGGATTAAAAATGAAACATTCTCTGGGCATTATTTCTGCATGATATTCACTTCAGGAATTGATTATGGTTCTTAACCAGTTTCAATTAAGCACACAGAAGGATTAAAAATGCAGCATTCTCTGGGCATTATTTCTTCATGATATCCACTTCAGTAATTGATTATGGTTTCACTGGAATTTGGTAATTGCTTATGGTTTCACCCAGTATTATGATTTGATTATGGTTCCACCATGGCCAAAAAGATTTSGGTCAACYAATCAATTTAATCTCAKAAAACCATGAAACCCACTTAATCAATCCCAATCCATACAGATTTATTTCACTRCATTTTATCTACTGGACAGACAACGCCATTTCCCMAGCTTCTCTGACGTATGATATTTTTAATTGATSGTGTCAAAMCACTTGTTTATCAGGTAGGCAATGCTATCGAATTCACGGAGAGAGGGAATATAAGAGTAGATATTTCCACCGAGCTTCAAAATGACAAAGAGAATGATACCGATTCAGGAAATGACAAATTGACTTCTAATTGTGCATTTATTCACTTTAAAGTGGAAAACACGGACATCGGCGTAGATGCTACGATTACACCTCTACAATTTAACATATCCGATGAAGAACACAGTGACATTGCTGGCAGCAGCCTTGGCTTCTCAACCTCAAATAAATTTTTAAAGGTAACTGCAAACACAATTTATTATGATCATTTAACTTTCATGTTATTTTTATTTTAATAAATATACGATGGGGCCAAACGTAATGGCTAATCGGTCGTTTGTTGTTTCTTCCCTGCAGCTTATGAAAGGGAAAATCTGGATTGAAAGTGAAGGTGAAGGTGCAGAGAAGGGTATGACCTGCCATATTTGCTTCCAGGTGAAGGTTATTAATAATTACGGGTTTGAAGCTCATCACGAACTCTTCAATAACCTGCCAAAAGAACAATATATTGAATTGACAAAAGCCAATTAAGATCAGCGCGCTCTGAGAGACATCATTCGCAAGTTAAGATGAAGGAAGAAATACAACAACTATTTTGTATATTTTGGTATCATTGTTCTGTGTTGAACTAATTAGTATGAACGTTAAAAAAAATAATAAAATTAAAGATGATTTATCCACAAATCTGAGAGTTATAAATTTCCTTCCAAATCACAAAACCCCAATTGCTTCGATATCCATAGCATCTCTCACATGGATAAAGTCTGAAGGAGAAGATGCTAAAGTCATTTAAATGCACTAAGAGAAAAGTTTTATAATTTCACGTGTTTTTGAATGGTTTGAAATTTTACTTTTGAAAATGGCGAAATATTATTACTGAAATGAAAAAGAGATAAATATATTTAAAAAATTACAATTTTGAAATGTTTGTCGATAATTTGAATTTTCATCCTAATAAAACAAAACAATTTTGGAACATTTATTTTATTTTATTAAATATTTTTATAGATTAATTATATTATATATAGTTTTTACTGTAAATATAATTTTAAATTTACATATTTTTTATAAATTGATTTTTTTTAAATGATGATAGATTTGTAAATATAATTTTAAATTTACATATTTTTTAAAAATTGATTTTTTTTAAATGATGATAGATTGATTAGGATAAATGTGTTACATCGGACCCACTTTTAACTTGTCTAATAGTCTACGATGAAAGAAATTATCATGTATAAAAAACTTATTAATTTATAAAAAATATTTTATTATTAAAGTTAAAATAAATATATATACATATATATAAATTTTATTATTTTAATATAGTATGAAATTTAAAGATTTTAGATAATAAAAAAATTAAAAGAATATAATCTTTGATTTTTTTTTCCACTTAACTAAACCTTATATGTGGTTTCAAAGAAAGTTTTCATTCATTAATGGGTTTAACCTTTTTGGATTAAAAATTGAAAGATATGAGGATGAGCTTTCATCAACTTATGTATACAATTTAATATACATAATTTTATTAAAAGAGTTTAAAATAGGTTTATTTACTTACTTTAAATATTATTTTTTCTATTAAAAATTGGAGAATTATATATCTACTATTTTTAAATAAATGGATTCACCTATTTTAAAATTGGTCCATCAAAATTTATTAGTTAAAATTAATCAAATTATAAATTTTATTAATATTAAAATTAAAATTTGTAATTCTACTCTATCTTATTAATATTTAAATTATTAAATTATGTTTTGTATAACAAAGTCAACAAAACATAAAATATCAGGAATAGTTTTTGATGGAATGATGAATGGGAGATTAAAACTGTGAAAAATTACTCATTTATGATTTCAGTCTTTCCATTGACTTGGTTATATTGTTGACTTACCACCTGTCCTCTTTCCAACCATTTACCTGTTCATCTACACTCGTAGCCTATTCTTACCTTTCTTGTCCAGTTGCTCACGTATTCCTCGGTACCAATGAACAAAAGTCCACTTAGATGCATGAGGAAGGTTTCAGGGGCATGTACCATGTGTCCTACACATAAATGTCATGTTGAGTTTGCAAGGATTCTTCTTAATGGTGAGAAGTAAAGTTGAAACAACTAAAATTTCAACATTTCAATTTTCCTTTCAATCCATTTTCATCATTCTTATTTTCATTATAGTTCTAAACCATCTCTGCAAAGGCATCATGAAATCTATGTCATACACTTAATCTTATCCATTATATATCATTCGTTAACAATATCATTGATTAGGTAATACACTACCCAACTCCACTCTATATGTTGGTGTGGCTTCACACAAATTATGAACACTAAATAGATGTTTTTCCCACAATGGAAAATCTACATTGATGAACATCCTTCACCTCTATTATTTTATGTATTAGATGGTCATCGTACTATTGCCTTACTCTTTGGGCATTAGTCCATATCCTTAATTTTTACTTTTCACATTATACATTAGATGTTTCATTCCAAAATCAAGATAATGTGTGAAGTATAGTTATGTAATGTAGTACAACTATAAGGAATAAAAAAGTTGGTCTATGTCCATAGTCTATGTATTGAAATCTCTGAATGGAATGAATTGATCCCTCGAGAGAAAACAAAACCAATAATTCCATATTCGTAATTTTTACCTTTTCACTTAATATCTTTGATGTTTCATGTCAAAATATAGTTAATAAGTGAGGTTATGTAAAAATTGTTTGCACCTTGGAGAATAAACTCTCTTTAAGTTTCATGGACATTCATGCTAACCTTTCAATACATTTATTAGAAGATATTGAATTAGTTAGTGTCTAATGACTAAATGGATATTTTTCTTAAAACCCATGCATTTGTAATGTAACATACATATTCCAAAGTTTGAATAGAAGGATGATATATTTTTATAAAATCATTTTAATTTGAAAATTAGTACATAAATTCACATGTTTAATGTTAATGCACTACTTATATAAAAACAAAAAACATGGTAGAAAACATAAGTTTTTTTTTTTTTAAAGACTAATGTAAACTTATTGCAAGACAAACAATAATCATAAAATGCTTATTTTCCAACAAATACATTATATATGACCAAAATGTTTTATCTTCTTACTTTAAGTCAAAAAATAATTATTATTTTCCAATAAATAGATTATACATGACCAAAATATTTTATAGTAGACTTTTTTCATGCTTTACATGATTTGATAATTGTTTTTTGATAGGAAAATTGTTGATAGACAAATACTAACGAGAGAGAGAAAATAAATCATTATTATATAATTTTGATGCAACAAAATATTATGTGAACTTATATGAAAAAGAAAAAAAAGACATAAAGAAAATAAGATATTTTTTTAAAAATATTTGAGAAAAAACATTATTTTCTGGATTTCCCCTAAAAAATATTACACTAATATGAATTAAAAGAATGAATATTAGATCAATATCACGTAACTTAAATATTCCTAGAGTTTAAAAGACATTTTGATACATTACACTTATACCCTCCAATATATGTTAAAGACATGTTGATACATTACACGTATACCCTACACTATATGTTAAGGACATCATTTATAGGTGGATAAGGTGTATGAGAAGAGGTTGATAAAGATTTTGGAGTTTTTCCACCAAATACTTTATATGACCAAACATAGTTTCTTATACTATAAGTACTTAAATATAGGTAGAACTTATTAATAATTTTTTATTAAAAGATTAAATTTTCATATTTGATGGGATTTAGATATGAAGGTTATTATTTTAATCAATCCTTTTGAGGATTAAAAGAATTTGTAAGTTGTGTAGAAGGTATACAAAAATAAGTAATGCCTACTAATGATATTATGATATTATTGAGAACTTCGTCATTTTTTACATCATAAATTGTGGTAATAATATTTTACATTAAACTAAGTGAATCCAATCTAAGATGCTCCATCCATTACGTTAAATTAATGTTGATTGGTAGCCACATGAAAGGAATATAAACTAAAAAAATTACATAGTTTGAATTTATAAACAATGAAAAACATGCATCACAAACAAACAATTTTGATTGAGACAAAATGATATTTATGTGTATATTATGTGTAAAACATGCATCATAAAAGAACAATGCAGAAAAAATAATATTTAGATGTATAAACAACATAAGTGTGCATCATAAACTAGAATCATCCTCTCCTTGAAAACCATATATTTAGATTTATAAAGAAGAATAAACTGTAATCACTTTAAGTCATACAAGAATATTTTTGAGTTTATATACATTATAAACTTGTATTAAGATTAGATATTCAATCCTTATCAAGAATAAACCAAAACATATATTTAGATTTATAAAGAAGAATAAATTGTAATAACTTTAAGTCATATATTACTATTTTTTAGTTTATATACATTACAAACGTGTATTACGATTAGATATTCAATCCTTATCAAGAATAAATCAGGATCATTCATGATTACATAAAACTATTTAAATTTATACACAACAAATTTAAATATATATTAAAAATGAACATAAAATCATTTAAATTATGGATTCATAATTAATATGATTAAGATTTATAAAAAAAAAAAGATTTTTAAGTACTTTTAAAGATTTAAAAAAAATGAAACTAAATTCATAACATTAAATTAATATTATGTATTATAACTTGGAATAATAATATTTTAAATTAGTTGGATTATGATTTAGGGACAGTTCAGGTTTCATGTATTATACCTTCTTAAATTTTATAAAATTTATTTATAAGTTTTATATATTTTGCTTTTATTATTTCAACATTCTCATTCTCTCTTTTAGAGAGTATGCTAGTTATTACACTTACTTGTTGAACACTGTACTTTGATTTGATTTTGCCTGTTAAAATAAGAGTATGCTAGTTATTACGCTTACTTGTTGAAAACTATACTTTGATTTGATTTTTCCTGTTAAAATAATCATCTTTTCCATTATAACATGATAACCAAAACTAATAAGATGAAGTTGCCATGGTAAAGTTTTAATTATTACACTTACTTGTTGAACACTATACTTTGATTTGATTTTGCCTCTTAAAATAATCATCAGCTTTCACAATTCCTTTTTTTTCTACCAAAACTATTGAAAATATTTCAAAAATATAAACAATATTATCCAATTCCCATCCAGCAATATTATAAAAAAGAAGTGGCCCAGCGAATCAAACATAGCAAAACTATTGAAAATGTTTCAAAAGGGTAGACAATACTATCCCATTCCCATCCAACAATATTATAAAAATGAAGTGGCCCAATGAATCAAATATAAAGCAATAGTGTACGGATGAGTTAGTTATAAATACATTATACATGGTGGTGATATAATTAAAAAAAAAACTATGTGGCCCATTATATGACTAGGGAGGTCAAAGTAGATGAATTTTAAAATTAAAAGGTAGCTTATTATTAAATTAAAAGGTAATATATTATCGGAGAACAAAGTTCAATAAATTAACATATCTTCCTATCAACATATTAGTTGCTAAATAATTGCATACAATTGCATCTGAAAATTGTTAGCTTCCTGGTTTAACTGAGCTACTCATTATTGGAAGATGCTCTTGAATGGTTTGATTGATCAACAAGGTAAGTTAGTGGATCATCATCTTTGAGTCACCATTTCGGTCAACAACCTATGTTGCTTGTGAGCCTACTTGCTGCAAATGGTGGATCATCTTCTGGTGATATTGTTATATATGTACGTTTATTGATGGAACTACTTGTTTTTTATTTGTGCCTTAAATTGTATTTGCACCTGTAACTGCTAGCCTAAATGCTTTTGGTGCTGCTACTTAAGTTGTTATTGACTCGAATACTAGCTCTCCATCTCGATCTACCGCTGACAGATAAACTTGAATCTGATTTGCTTCCACCACTTACTGTGATCCTACCTTTGCTTATGCAGACAAAGGGTCAACTACCTAAGAGAGACATCCCACCAATGTTAAAACCCTCAAAGAGAATAATGTAAGGGATAACCTTACCCTTATAGCTCAGATCGTGAGTAATGGATGCATGCTTATGTAAAAAAAATACGGATTACATCGTTTCCAGCCTCTGAATAAGAGGTGAAATGGTTAGACCAATCAGTCAACAAACAAATACATATCAATATTTAAGAAAAATAAAGAAAAACAAGAGGTAATGTAAAAATTTGAAGGTTTGGTGAAATTTATGGTCAACTTTCAAACTAGTAGTGAGTCAATTGCTAATCAATTGCTATATACATTGTCATGACAGGTATAATAAGTGGGAAGTGGGATTCTCGTGTGCATTTAGGTATGAGGATTTGAAGTTCCAAGAGTGGGATCACTACGTTACTGGTTCAGAGCCGAGCATAATGAATATTTTAATTTTTTTTTGGTGAGAAGGATGAAATCTTGAAGCAGAACCAGTTGTGAGAGGTTGAGAGTTCTAATGGACCCAGTCCAGGGTCTATTGGACACAGGCGGGGGTCACCTTTCTTTGTGGGCGGACTTATCAACTGAACATAACCTACAACTGAGCACTACAGGGATGCTTTATCTTTTGTTTTTTTCCTGGGGTGACAATCAATCCTAGGAGGAGCCATTATAGCCGATTTGTAGTCCTAGAGACTCCTTTTCCCCCTATGGTGGAGGAGCTTTTATCATTTTGTATGAGACTCTCCTGCTCTATTGCGTTTCTGCTTCTCTAGCCTTCCTTGTGATTTTCAAGGAATTTCTTGTCTTCCTTTGTCACTAGCTCGCTTGGTTTCAAGACTGTCTGTAGTCTTTTATTTCGTTTTAGAGCCTTTGCTTGGTTCCTTCCTGGGGGACTCCTTTGTATCTCTCTTTCCATCTCTCTGATTGGAGGTATTCTAGTTTCAAGTGCTCGCCAGACTCATAGAGTTGCATTTTCCCTTTGGACTCTCTTGGAAGTCTCTGACCGCTACAGTGCCTGGGTCCACCATTCTATTCATTTGACATGGAAATTGGTGCTGATCCTTTCCTAGAAGTCACCTCTTTAACCAACCTCGAGATGGAGACCGTCTGGCAGAGGTATATTAGTCACAAGAATCCAGTCCTGACTGAAGCACTTTCTTGTCCTCCAGTTAAACACTCTGGATCTTTGGGGGTTGGCTCTCTCGCATTGGATGTAAACACTGGTTCCTGTCAGGCTGACCTTCTATTTTAGGCAAATATTACAAATATTCAGGCCCCTGTTGCCCGTAGTATAAACCCTTCTCTTCTAGGACAAATTTCAACTCATTCCACTGAAGACCAAGTAAAGGAAAATATTGGAGTCCTGAGAGATAGGGTCACTCCTGCTCTTCCTCCACAGTCAGGCATTCGGAAGAAGGCATGGAAGACGAATAAAAAAGTCAGGAAAATGGTATTGGGGGATGATGTGGGTTTGGAGGAGACCAGCAGAATAGCATTATGTGGACTAGTGGGGCGTCTTTCTTATGCATATCTGGCTACTGATCCCTTCACTGATTGGATGGACAGAACCTGGGTTCCCATTCTGGGTTACAAGCCAAAACTCCATTTTCTTACTAAGGGGTGGATGGGGTTTGTTTGTAAAAGCCCAGACGATGCTACTCTCCTCTTAAACAATTTTTGGGTTTTGGGAGGAAGTAGCCTGATGTTAAAAATATGGAGGGTGGCCTTTGATCCACTGACTGAATACTTCCATCATAGACATCTTTGGGTCTTACTACCTGGGTTACTGATACATTTTTGGAATGAGGGGGCTCTGAGGGAAATCGGAGAAGCCTTGGGTCATTTTATCTCTCTCGATGCTTCGTCTTTGGTTAGTTCAAATAGGAAAGTGGGGAGAGTCCCGGTGGATATTGATATCCATGAAGGTTTACCAAAGCTCTTGGACATTGAGTGGAGAGGATGACACACAAAGCATAAGTTAGATTATCAGGGGATCCCCTTTAGATGTAGTAGGTGTCATTGCACAGGACATCTTTGAAGAGATTGTAGAGGCCCAAAGTTTGATGAAAAGTCTGAAGATTCATTATTACATGAAGACCCCTTAGACTACATGACTGAGAATGATTTCCCTCACGAAGTGGACTCCTACTCTGATCTTGGGAGGGATTTTCAAGCTGATCTTGATTCTTCTTTGGATGGTAAGATAAAGACTTGTTGTCGCTCACTCTTCTCGTCTCTTAGTCATTTGGAAATAGATGCTCTCAAGAAGTCGACTTGGTTATTCAACAATACTATAGGTGAGAAATGTGTGAAAAGAGAAAGCCATGGGCATTCTTCACCCTCACCAGAGGCTGACAAGATGTCTATTATTTCTTATTTGTCATCACTAGAGACGGTCTATCGAGAAAACCTTGAGCATCTGGCAGGGAGGGCAGAGGTTTTGTCAGCTTTGTTAGAGTCCCATTTCCAAACCTTTCACTGAGCCAAAACTAGGGAGGTCTCCTGCTTCCTCTATATCTCCCCTCACTACTTCGATATCGACGGGCCTTAGTTTATCCTCTATAAAAGTTTTTCGGGAGCCAGAGGTGGAGGAGCCATCATTCTTGGCAGCTTTTGACTCCTTAATTCCAACGTATAAGGGTTCATGTAAAGTGACAAAGCTGCTGTTATTTCAGGGGAAGACTGTAATTTCTCAGGATCCTCATTCAGGGGCTTCCAGTTCCATTTTAGCTGTAGTTAAGGAGGAGAGAGATACAATGAGGTCAAGAGGGCTTGACTTAGAACTATTGCCATTAAAAACTAGGAGTGGGTGAAAGAATATGGCATAAGGTCTCCCACAACCTTCTGCATCCTTGGATCATTCAGGTAGTGTGCCTCTTAGACCATTGAAGGCCTTGGCGAGGTCTAAATAATGATGTTTTTTTATCTTAACATCAAAGGGATTAGAGGCACCCTCAAAGCAGCCTCGATTCGATGAGTGTTGGATCAGACTCGTCCTAATATTCTGTTTCTTCAAGAAACTTTGGTTAGTGATGTGAGAGCTAGAGGTTTTTTATAGGTGTTACGCCCTTCCTGGGTTTCTTGCTCTGTCAGTGCAGTGGGCAAGTCTGGAGAAATTTTAGCCACCTGGGATCCTTCTCTTTTCATTTTAGAAGCTGTTTAGATTGTTGGAGGAATTTTATTAATTGAAAGAAGCGTAGCAACAAATTGTGAGCTGGCTTTCTTAAATATATATGGGCCTTGTTAGAACCGAATTACTTTCTGGAAATCGATTGTCGATAGTGGTATCTTAAGTATACCAAACTTGATCTTAGCAGGTGATCTAAATATTATTTTGGCTGAGGAAGAGGCTTGGGGAGGATCTGGGACTATAAAGAATATGGATGATTTTTTCAAAACACTCTTCCAGATGAATAACTTAGTGGACATTAAATCAACAAAGTTAAAGACTACCTGGAGGAATGGATGGTCTGGACAGGATGCTATAGCAAG
>JASDQU010515263.1:10526-40585 GCA_032191745.1 Picea mariana | reverse complement strand
CTGGGACTATAAAGAATATGGATGATTTTTTCAAAACACTCTTCCAGATGAATAACTTAGTGGACATTAAATCAACAAAGTTAAAGACTACCTGGAGGAATGGATGGTCTGGACAGGATGCTATAGCAAGGAGATTGGATAAAGTGATAGTATCAGAGGCACTTCTGTCAGTTGCTCGAAATTATCGATCATGGGTTGAGTTCCTGTTTGTTTCTGACCATGCTCCTACTTTCTTTCAGATGGAGCAGCTCCCAACATATAAGTGTTCTCCATTTAAGTTCAATGTAGATTGGCTGAATGAGAGTGAATTCGTTGATATTATTCACAAGAATTGGAACGATCCTATGTTCCCGCGGGAAGACAATAAACAAATGCATTTTCTTTGGAAGCTACAGGTCATGAAAAAATTAACCAAGTTATGGTATAAAGAGAATCAATAAAAAAAAAGAACAAAATTGTTATTATTGGAAACGGATATAAAACTTTTCACTGATCTATTATTGGCGGATCATAACAGCATAGAGCACTTTTCATCCCTGAAACAGAGTGAAACAGAAAGGAATTTGATTTTAAAGTGTGAAGAGGAGATGTGGCGACTCCGTAGTAGAGCACTATGGCTTTCAAGCGGAGACAAAAATACCAGATATTTCCATAAAGTGGATTCACACAACAGCACAAAAAAGCATGCATGGGAGATATTTTCAGGATCAGGCGAATTACTAACTGAACATGATGCAATAAAAATTGAAGCAACAACTTATTTTAAAGCTATTAACAAGGAGCCAACATCAGTGAATATTAGTGAACAATGCATAGTTACGGAGCTCTTTTCTTAGTGGGTTAATGAAGAGGAGGCTATTGACTTGGTCTCCCCAGTTACTTTGGAAGAACTTCAAGGAGTTCTTGGTAAGTTCAAGAAGGAGAAGAGCCCAGGCCTGAATGGTTGGACCTATGAATTTTTTATTTTCTTTTTTTATTTGCTCGAAGAGAATCTTCTAGCAATGGTTGAAGAGTCTAGAATTAAGGGAGCTATTATGGGTGGTTTAAATTCTACTTTCCTAACCTTTATTTCGAAATTAGATCGCCCTAGAACTTTTGACGAATTTTGCCCTATTTCGCTCTGTAATCTTTGTTATAAGATCATCTCCAAAGTAATTGCTAATCGGCTAAAACCTATGCTTTCCATATTTATTTCTCCAGAGCAGTTGGGCTTTTTAAAAGGAAGACGTATTCAGGACGCTATAAGGGATACCAGTGAAAGTATTCACAACATAACAAAGAAGAAGATTAAAGCTCTCATTTTAAAGTTTGATTTGCGAAAAGATTATGACTGTATCAACTGGTGTCAACTCATATTGATTCTTCTCAAAGTGGGCTTAGGTTACCAATTAACAAATTGGATTATGTCTTGTGTAACTTCTCCATCCTTCCCTGTCTTAGTAAATGGAGAACCTTCAAAATTCTTCAGAAGCAAGAGGGGGGTTCGTCAAGGTTGTCCACTTTCCCCCCTACTATTCATTCTTATGATGGAGGGTCTCAACCTTTTATTGAAGAAAGCAGCTACTCAAGGATTGATCTTAGGTATAAATGTTTCTGGAGTGACTAAATTTTTTCACTTTCTCTTTGTAGATGGCGTTCTTATTATGTCAAAGGCGAGTCTTGTTGAGTGGAAGAAGATTAAATATATCATTGAGCATTTTTGCAGTGCTACGAGACTCACAGTAAGTCAGCCAAAATCAACTATTATTTATGAAGGTCTCAATGATCTGGAGCTTTCTATGTTCAAATCTCTTTTTGCATTTTCTTTCAGCAAACTTTCATAGGGTTTCAAGTATTTGGGATATTACTTAAAGAGTGGTCCAAGCCATGCATCATACTGGGTCTGGCTAGTTGCAAAGTTTTCTCAGAAAATTTTGGGTTCGTATAACCGGTGGCTCTCCTTAGGAGGAAGATACATTCTCATTAAATCTATCCTGGAAGGACAACAAATTTTTTGGATGTCTCTGGAATCCTTGCCTCGCTCTATCCTCAATAAGATACATAAATTGATTTTTCATTACTTATGGAATGGCTAGTCAGACTCTTATCCGTATCATCTATGCAGATGAGATCTTCTCACCAAACCAAAAAACAATGGGGGGTGGGGGTTTCGAAAACTCTATAATTTCAGTTTATCCCTTAATGCTACAACTCTTTGGAAACTTTTAACGCATCAAAGTGTTTGGCATCAGATTGTCATGGACAAGTATTTAAAAACTTCTCCTCTTGAAAATTGGCTCAGACAACCTCAGTACAATTGGCATGCAGTCTCGAGACTGTGGTCAAGTCTACTTAGATCACTGCCAATTATTCTTTGCTGACTTTGTTGGAGGCCAGGGGATGGGCGTCTTATCTCCATAGGCAGAGACATGATACTTGGCATGGGGGATCGAACCCGGCTCAGTTTGGAACTTGTGAAGATTTTAAGCGACAACCATATCATTACATTAGCCCAAGCCACAACCTGTGTAAATCTGATTACCTTGACTGCAGTTTGGAAAACCAGCATTGATTTGAATTTGACAGGTGCTCACGCGTCTGAGTGGAGTAAATTCATTGCTGAGTTGAATAAATCGGGAGTAATTCTGAGGGGGGACCAAGCCAATTTGCTTCTTTGGTCTGGAGGGGATGGTTCAGGTGTTCTTTCCGTTAAAAACTATTATGATGCTCTCATTTCCACCTTCAATTTTCTTGTCAGCCAAGGTTGGAAAGCAAGTTTGTGGAAGCGGAAAGTTCAACTGAAAATTATTCTTTTCTTCTAGCTGGCAGTGGAGAACAGGTTACTCACATGGGACAACCTACAATCAAAAGGTTGGATCGGTCCAGGTTACTATCTTCTGTGCAAGAATCATGATAAAGACATTCCACATCTCTTTATTCATTGCCCATTTTCAAAGGAGGTATGGTCCCATTGTTTGCATATGCTAAATTTGAGATCCCAATGGTATGGAAAACTCTCAATGAGTGTATGGACGAGTGAAACAACAAGCCTAAAAATTTTAAAAACTCCCTTTGCTAGTTTGTTGGCACATTTGGCTGGTTCATAACAGAATCCTCTTTGAAGGAAAGAACCCATCAACAAGGGTGACTGCCCACTTGGCCTTGGGTGCTCTTGGAAATGTATCCGTGAATGAAAAAGATCAGAATTTAAGATTAAATTCTATAATTGGGTTGAATGGCTGCTCAATGGCCTTTTTTGATGGAGTGTCGGAGGCAGGTGGCATAAATTGTGGGGCAGGTGGTGTTATTAAGTCGTTCTCATCGAAGGAATATAGATGGTTTTTAAATTGTGGGTCGGGAACAAACACCAAAGCAGATCTTATGGGAGCGTGGGCTGCTCTTTTTATTGCCAAGCATTTAGATATCAGCTATATCCAGTTATTCGGTGATTCAAAAGTAATAATTGACTAGTTAAGAAAAAAAAAAAATCTCTGGGCCATAAATATTGAAGGATGGAAAAGTAAAATTAATGATTTGGCATCCACCTTCAGGATTATTCACTTTCAGCACATTTACAGAGAGAAAAATGTGGAGGCAGATATTTTATCTCAGAAATCCCCGACGATAGTGAGAAAAATACTTTTTTATCATTCATGGGACGAAGCTGTTGCTGGGAATGTCCAGCATTTTGATATTTTCTAACTGCATTTGTTGAGTGGGGCTTCTCTGTATTGTTTAGAATAGGGTTTTGATGTTTAGTGATTTAGAGGAGATGTTTTGTTTTGTATTGATTATGATGGTCATTGTTTAGAGGACCAGTCTCATCTCTCTTTCAGAGAGTTCGATAGACCTTTTGTCCATTGGAATTGGCATTATTTGCCAGGGTTTGTACGAAAATTTATATTATTAAGACAATTAGTGTGAATTTTCCGCGGGAAAAAATTGGGAATGAAAACATACTCTCGAAGACCACAAAATTCGAGAAATAATTTAAATTAAGGGTGATACATCACAAGTAATTATTAAATTAGAAGGGGATATATTCACATGTGAAGAAAGTAGAATAAGGTGTTAATATTTTTTGGGTCATAAGGAAAGGATATTCTCAATGACATAGTAGTTGTGGTTTAATTGCGTAGTAAACATTTTTCCAAAATTTTGATAATTTTTGGATAATATTTTATAAGATATGAATTATATGTATAAAATTTAAATGAAAATAAAATTTAGATTAAATGAAAATTTTATCTTATTTTTATAAATTTTTATCATAGAGATAAATTTATTTTAATAATATTTTTTTATTAAATTTTTTTTTTTTGCGGGAGGGGTTGCGTTGGCATGTGTAAGGTATCATATCTATTATAATAGCCGAAAAAAGAAATACTATATAGAATAACACTGAAACATCACAATATATGAAACCACAACACCAAAATAATACCTTTATTAATAGGAAACAATGTTCACTTGCCTCTCTGAGGGGGAAACCTCCAACATAGTAGCACTCTATTACAATAATTCTCAAGAAGAAACTTCACATACCCTTGAATCCTATTTATACTAAATCTATCTAGCCAAAATAACAGTCTAAAGGAAGATCCTTCTAGAAGCGGAGGCTTCTATTAGGTCTTCTTACAATTGAGTTATTCTTTCTTATTAATAGGACTTATTAATATCGACCTTTATTACATGGAAAATATATTATTCTACCTGTGAGAGGGGTTAGGGAGGTTAGTCCCCTAACATTCCCTACCCCTTGAAGAACAACCTTTTCCTCAAGGCTTGAGATAAGGAAATTGTTGTAGAATGGTGGTCGGCTCCCAGGTGGCGTCTTCTAGAGTTGTATCTTTCCACTAGACTAACACTTTCTTTGGTGCGTTGACAGAGACAACACTCGCACCGGTCCAAGACTGCTTATGGCTGCAACCAGATGGAACCTTCTTCATCCATGTTAGGGAGATTGGTTTGAGTTTGGAACTTAGTTTCAATCACCTTCTTTAAGAAGGAGACATGAAAAACACGATGGATCTTAGAATTATTGGGTAGAGCTAACTGGTAGGCCATCAATCCCACTCATTTGAGAAATGTATAAGGACCATAAAATTTGGGAGAAAGTTTCTAACAATGTTCATCTTTGCATGAAGTTTTCTTATAAGGTTGAAGTTGAACAAACACATGGTCCCCTTCAACAAATTGTCATTCAAAACTACCTTGATTTTCTTTTTGCTCCATGCAATTTTGATCCATGATCAAATTTTCTTTGAGGGCACAAAGAATAGCCTCTCGGATTGTAATTTTTTTTCAACCTCTTGAACCTTCAAAACACCTGGCATGTATGAGAGAACTGACAATATATTTTGGTTGTATACTTTTTCAAAAGGATTCATGCGAGTAGCTATATGGTAAGATGTGTTGTATCACCATTCAACTAGGGGTAAGCACTGAGCCCACCGATTTTTCCTCTCATATACAAAACACCTCAAATATTTTTCTAGACACTTGTTGACAACTTCGGTTTGGCCAAGTGTCTATGGATTATAGGTTGTGCTGAGATGCAATTGGGTGCCCTATAGATTGAACAATTATTGCCAAAAATTGCTGGTGAAAGTGGGATCTCTGTCAGAGACAATAGAATGAGGCATGCCATGAAGCTTGAAGATATTATTTGTGAATATTTGAACCACTTTGGATGCGGTGAATGGGTGTTGAAGAGAACATAAATGAGCATATTTGGAGATACGATTAACGACCACCATGATGACTGAATAATTTCTCTATTTAGGTAAGGAAACAATGAAATCCATAGAAATATCTCTCCAAATAGTAGGGAGGATTGGAAGCGGTTGGAGTGTTCTCGTGGCTTTGACTGTTTCTCCCTTGTTGCGTTGACAGACCTCACATTCAACCACAAAGGTGCAGATGTCATGTTTCATACCATCACCAAAAAAATAATGTTTGACTTGTTCATAGGTTTTTGTAAACCCTGAATTCCCAGTTGTGGGTGAAGCATGAAACTCATAAAGCACCGTGGATTTAAGTTGCGATTGTTTGCTTAAATACAAATGACCTTTGTAGCAAAGTTCTTCATTGTGGAAAGAGCACACTAGAGAAGCTAGAGAATTGTGTTGCAATTGGTGGATCATGCTAGGAATTTTGGGGTCTTGCAGCCATTTTTGACGAATAACTTGGAGCCAATTTGGTACAATGAAGGAGAGGGAGAAAAGGGACCCTTCTTCTTCATACTTCCTGGAAACAACATCAACAACTATATTTTCCTTTCCCTTCTTGTAAATGATCTCATAATCATATCCAAATAACTTGGTCAACCATTTTTGTTTCTCCGAGGATGAAATTCGTTGTTCCAGACAATACTTGAGACTTTGATGATCAATTTTAATTTGGAAGCATTGTCCTAATAGATAAGGATGCCATAGATCCACAACATGTAGACTAGATAATGTTCCCTTTTCATAAATGGATTGGCCCAAATGTCTCTCTGAAAGTTGTTTTCTAGTGAAGGCCAAAGGCTTGACATCTTGTATGAGGACGACCCAAATTCCTTTCCCAGAAGCATCACATTCCAGTACGAAAGTATTTTTGAAGTCTGGAAGTGCTAGGATAGGGGTCGAGCACATAACATCTCACATTTCTTGGAAAGAGTGATCAACAACAAGAGTCCAAGTGAAAGCACTCTTTTTAAGGAGAGCACTGAGAGGAGCTGCAATTTTTCCATAATTCCGAACAAACTTCTGATAATATCCTGTTAAACCTAGAAAACCATGCAATATCTTAAGAGTTTTAGGGCAAGGCCAATCCTGCATAGCTTCAATTTTCTTAGGATCCACCCATACACCATCCTTGCCGACAATATGATCCAGGTACTCCACTTCGAAGGCTCCAAAGGCACATTTAGATTGTTTGAGGAAAATTTGGCTCTTAGAGAGTAAATTGAGAACTTGATCCATATGGGCGAGATGGGATGTCCAAGTTTTATTATAGATGAGAATATCATCAAATAAAACTAAGACAAAATGATGGATAAAAGGACATACGACATGATTCATAATAATTTGGAAAGTGGAGGGAGCATTACACAGGCCAAAGGGCATGACCAAGAACTCACAGTGATCCTCATGAGTGCGAAATGTAGTCTTGGGAATGTCTACTTCTTTCATACGGATATGGTGGTAGCCAGAACATAGATCAAGTTTGGTGAAGTACTGAGCACCATTCAATTCATACAAGAGGTCATAAATGAAAGGAATGGGGAATTTGTCCTTGATTGTGAGTTTATTTAGGGTGCGAAAATCATGACACATTTGTGAAGTACCTTATTTCTTGAGGACCATGACCACATGGGAAGAATAGGGGCTGGTACTAGGATGAATAACACCCACTTCTAGAAATTCATGAAAATGTTTCTCAATTTCATTCTTCTGGGAAAAGGGGCGATGATAAGGGTGAACATTAGGAGGAAGACTACTCGAGATGAGAGGAATGGAATGATCATGGACGCCACAAGAAGGGGGAATTTTGTTGGGAGTGGTAAAAACAATTTGGTGTCGAGAGAGAGGATAAATTGGAGGTCGGGATGCATAGAGGGTGTCTCAACGGATTGAATGGAGTGGAGTTGGGAAATAATTAAAGAATTACCCTTTTTGATGAGCTTTTCCATTCAATGGGAACTGATGATCTCATGTGAGCATGTTGTTATTCCTTGGAACTTATATTGTTTTCCCTCCTGTAGGAATTTCATGGTTAAATCCCTAAAATATATGAGTGTGGGAACGAGAGTTGGTAACCATTCGACACCAAGCACAATGTCACAACCACCCATGTCTATAGAAAACATATGATATTTCAAGTGATACTGACCAATTTGGAGCCACACATTTTCACAATGTCCCCCACATTTCATGGAACCTATGGAAAACATGATTTGAAAATTATTAACGACACAGATGTAACAATTGACTTCTTGGGAAATGTGACAATGAATAAAATTATGGGTGCTACCAATGTCCACAAGGATGATGACATTCCAATTCTTAATGTAACCAATTAACTTGAGGGTCTGGGGAGAAAAGAATTCAGTGAGGGCATTACGTGAAATAACTGGTTCAACTTTTGGTTGATCAGAGGGTGGGCTCAGATTAGATGGCGGTGGTAGCTCATCCATAGGTGAAACAATTGCCTCTTCTTCCGAAACATCCTCATTCATGGCCATAAAAAGATTATGTTCCTTACACTTGTGCCTAGGAAAATATTTGTCATCACAATTATAACAAAGAACCTTGAGTTGGCATTCAACCATTTCATCTCAGGTTAATTTTTGTATATTGAGGGGAGTTGTAGGAGGGGAAGGATTGGTGGGTTTGGAGTGAGCAAGAAAGGATGATTTTAAGATCTAACATGAGACAATTTGTTGTGATTCCTTGGCATGTTGAGTAGCTTCCAACCAAGTGTGGGGGAATTGCATGAGAACATGGGTGCACATTTCATATTTTAGGCCACTAATAAAGCATTCCCTGAAGAAGGCACCTGACATACCCTCCGTTCTAAAATCCATGTGCTCAAATGTTGTGATAATGTCTTCTACTATCCCATACTGCTTCAACTTGGTTAAATAACCTAAATGGTGGGTGTCGAAGTCAAAGCGGTCATAAATATTTGCAACAAACTATGTCCAAGCAACATACCCTTGGTGTGCCTTTTTATGCCATTGCCACCATTTCCAGCGTTTTGAATCCAGATGTAGGATACCGTAATGAAGCTTGGATAAATCGTTAGTAATTCCATGCAAAGAGAAATAATGTTCCATTTGAGTGACACACCCTTTCGGATTCGAGCCATTAAATGTGTTCACCTCAATTCTGGGAAGGCGTATGTCTTGACGAAGGTGGGTGGAATGAGGACCTTGGTAATGGGAAGAGTCATGGTCTTATTGATAGGATGTTTGTTCATAAGAGGAAGGGTTCAGGGAACAACCCATCAATTGGTCAAGTGTGTCTTTGATGTCTTTGATGTGGTAACATTGGTCCTGAAGGGTTTGAATAGAGGAATTGAGTGTGATAATGTTGGCATTGATATTATTGATTTCCTCCTTGTTATGTATGTTGTTAAAAATCAATGTATTGAGTTCTTGGGCACGGGTGGTGGCCATTTGGACAGAGGTAAAAAATGGTTAGTAAAATGGAATAGGTGGTGAATAAGGGTGCCAAGAAGGGTGAGTGGGACCACTGAGAATAATGGTGACAAGTGATAGGTACCACGACGATCAGGGAGAAAAGGGGAATCCAATGGGATAGGGTCCAAATAATGGTGTCGAGAAAGGGGTCGGGTCCACTAAAAAAATTGTATTAAAAATGATAGGTACCATAATAATAAGGGGAAAAAGAGGAATCCAATGGGATAGGTCCCAGATAAGTGTGTCCGTGGGACCACTACTTTTTTTTTTTACTCCTATAGATTTATACTTTGATATGAATAATACTTCAGTGTTAGAATGCCCAAATTCTTAATAGGAAAAAAATAGTGTGGAAATGCCCAAATTCTGAACAGGGGAAATCTTGTCTATTCTCTTTCTGTGTTGTTTGTCTAAACAAGGGTTTTCCCTATGCTATGTTTCTCTAATATATGTGTGGGTTGAATAATAGTACTCGACCAAATATCTCATTGCACCAACTAAGGAGGGTAGACCGTACCCTTATCTGTACTACCCGATTACCTAAGTACTAGAGAGTATCTTCTCGAGTGTTTTTCTCGGTGGCACTATAGCAGTTAGGCGACTGATCGATTTATCTACGAAGGGCTTCAAGATATCTAGGATGATCCGTATAGAGGTGTTGTCTGATGCGCTACCACTCAAAAGGGTACCAACATGGGTTACAAGGGTGGCCAACAATGTGTGCTTAAGTACCACTTGTAGTTCCTACATGTATGCTTCCCCGACAATGGATTTATGTACTGAACAATAAATCTCTATAGCTTTAAGATGTTGGAATACGTATCTACCATGAAAAAAATAACCCACAATTTTCTGCCAAGGAAAGTGCTTTGATACCACTTGTAAGTTACCAGATCTATTATAATAGCCAAAAACATAAATCTTGCAGAGAATAACAACGGAACAACCCAATATATGAAACCACAACACCAAAATAATACCTTTATTGATAGGAAACAATGTTCACTTTCGTCTTTGAGGGGGAAACCTTTGGCAGAGAAACCCTCTATTACAATAATTCTCAAGACAAAACTTCGCATACTCTCGACTCCTATTTATACTAAATATATCTAGCCAAAAGAGCAATCTAGTGGAAGATCCTTCTAGAAGTGGAAGCTTCTATAGGTCTTTTTACATTTGACTTATTCTTCCTTATTACCAGGTCTTATTGATATCGACCTTTATTACATGGAAAATATATTATTCTACCTATGTGAGGGGTTAGGGAGGTTAAGCCCTACAACATGCATGGAGGTTATAGTGGTAGCACTCCGATAATACGACCCTGTGTTACACGAGTACGTTCCAAACTAGTTGTTGACTTTGCCAGTAATATATATATATATATTAATATAAAATTAGTTTGTAAATTATTAAATTAAAATGTGTTAAAGGAAATAAGTACAAAATGAAATGATTGTCAACACAAATGGTAATATGAAATGGTTGTTAGAGTAATTAACTCGTACATGTCTTATGTGCTTGTTATGTGATATTCTTCATCATATTATTAAGATTGTGGTGTGCTATTGTAATGTTTATTGTAATGTAGAGTTTATATTTATGTAAGTTGTTTGATTCTATTATTTAGAAGGTTGTTGTAGATCTAGTTGGTTGTGAGAGATCTTCTCCAACTTAGTCTCCTATTTTGGTGGGTAGTTGAGATATTCTCTCAACCTCTTCTTCTATATTGGGAATAAGTTAGATCTCATAACAACTTTTGAACTCTATGTAATGGAGTCACAATCTATTGTAAATAATTCAATTATTCAATAGGGTTTAGTTTGTGTGTAACAATGTCACATCTCTCATATTTTATCTTGGTATCAGACTGGGTCTGGGCTTAACTCCTTCATGGGAGGGCCCGAGAATATTAAAGAGATGTGAGATTAATCTATTGTAGGAGTATATTTGTATAGCTAGTTTCTCGTTTGAGTGTTTTTATTATGATTTTGCGTGTTTATGGTTTGTCCATCATTTAATAAGAGCTGCTACTGTGGGTTGAAGGAACTACCAAAAGCGTATAATTTCCAAATTTATTGCTAGAACTCTGAGAAGGAACATCATGATAGGTCGCCCACTGTGAACAAAGGAGACTTGAACTTAAGATCTGCAACTAGATCGTCCTAGAATCTTTAGAGCCACCACAAAGTTTTACATAGGGATCCACATATATAAAATAAGTGATCTAGTCTCAGGTTCATGTTCAGAGAAAGGATCTGAGAATAATTATATTGTAGGATCAAAGAATCAGAGCCATCATCACTACCATCCATGAAAGCTACCCAACCGCAATTGTTGTAGCTGCTAATCGAATTGCCACTTGTCGTGATGATTGGTGAAAAGGGTCTTTAGAAAATTGAGCGACCTATATCTTTGAGCATAGAAATACCATTGCACATGTGCAGAGGTTATACATGGAATGCCACTTGAGGGAAGCTACTAGGAACCCAAAGTTGGAATTGTTGATATGGTTCAGGTTTGCAATTGTGAGAATATGCCAATGGATTCGATCATGGCTAGGGGATTCCTTTCTTATATTCCTCTCATACCAATTCAAATTCAAAAGAAAGAGTAGAAAAACAATTTGGAGAGGTTGAAAGAATAATGAAACCACAATCTATTGTAAATAATTCAATTATTCAATAAAGTTTTGTTTGTGTGTATAATAATGTCTCATCTCTCATATTTTATCTATGACAACAACAAATACAATACTTTGTTTTCTTTAATAAAACACAAGCCCACTTTATTTACAAAAATATTTGAACCTGGTATAGTTATTTTTATTCTCCTCTCAAAAAAATGATAATGTATAATTTTTCACATCTCATTACTTACAATTTCACCTCTTTTCTTCATTATCTTTATTTATCTCATCAAAAAGTTCTATTATACCTTGCTCCCCCCACACTCTCTCTCTCTCTCTCTCTCTATATATATATATAACATGTTTTATTATGTTATATTTATAAATATTATTAAATGTAAAAATTATGTATAATTATATAACAATAAAATAATAATTAAAGTAAACTATAAATATTATAAAATGTAATGATAATCAACAATTTAACTATACATAAATAAAAGAGATGAAAATTGAATTAATCTATAAATACAATAATATAGAATACTATACTAAGTTTAGAGGAAATGTGAATATTAATTAATACTTTTATAAAGAGAAGATCACAATTGGTTAAAACTAATCATGATTACTGAAATGAAAAACTAACTAAATTAAGATGATATAAAAAAATGATAATGACTTTAACTAAATTAAAATAAATAAATGATAAGGAAGATATATCATAAGTGTAATAATAGATAAGGTATACTTTAAATATATAAATATTTTTTTTAACATCCCCCAATAAATTTACGTGGAAATAATACACAATTTTAGACAAAACGTCATCATAATTATTTTCCTTTATAACAACTTCTTTCAACACTAACAAATTTATAACAACTCCTTTCAACACTAACAAATTTCTAAGTTCGAGACATTTGGCCTTCACCACAGGTTTAGTGAAGACATTTGCAACTTTATCTTACATGGTTTAGTAAAAAATGGTATGTCAATTCAATTACATGATCTTTGATGAGCTATCATATGAATTGTATGTGTAATTCAATGTGTTTAGTGCGTTTATATTTGCATGGATAACAAGCAATGCATATAGCATTATGGTAGTCACACCATAAGGTGATGTTCTTTTCTCGTTTGAATTTAAGTTTATTGAGAATATTATAAATCTACGTAGCCTCCTTGCTAGCAATAAATACCCCAAATACTCTCCTTGAGAAAGAGAAATGATAAGATCTATCAAATAAGAAAACCTAAACCAAATTGACATAAATAACTAAAAATAATTTATGATCATTCACATCTCCTATGAAATTAGACGACTTTGTATAGCTCACCAAAAAATAAAACTCTGTTAATAGCAATGATTGGTAAATTCATAAGCACAATAAATGTAGTGAAGAATCTACTTTGTTGATTTCCAATAGTGCCCATGGGAATCCTACATAACATAAAGCAAGAGACTAGTCCAACAATAAATGAAACATATGATTGAATATTAGTCAAATAAATAAAGCTACCTACCAAGTTCTTATATTAAGTAAGATCGACTCTAAGCCTATAAAAAAACTCTGTAAACAACTTGACTTCACATTGAAACAAGTTAGGGTCAATTTACATACGTGATGTGAAACCATCCCATTCTCCCATCAAGGACATACTTACTTTGTAATTAACAATCCCATTTTCCAATTATCACACTTAAGAGACTATGAAAAAAATGAGCCAATGAAAAAAATGAAAAATGCCTAACTCACTCATCTCAAAGTGATCTTTAAGACATAGATTTCACATCATGCATAAGTCGTGGCTACTTCTTGTAACGATGAGATAATCAATATACAACACAAGGTTCAGGAGTTTTCCATGAACTCGTTAATGTACTTGTATTAAAACCTTCTTGTTGTTGACTTGTTGTAATATTAATACCTTTTAATGTACAATTAGTAATTAAGCATATCATAACACAAAAAGTATGAACTTACACATAAATAGATATATATTTTAAGTTGGAACAATTTAACTAAGTAGTTATGCTAATTCATGAATATAATGAACAAACCAATACAAAATATATAGAATTATTAACTATAAAAAAGTTAATAAAGATTAATTGAGTATAGTTTGAGTGGATGAGAGAAAAGTTATTATTCTTCTCCTAATTCAAATTCCACTTTCTAACATGCTTTCTTTCTTGTTTTCTAATTGTTGACTATTGACGGTTGATTGATACTATATTCCCTTCGAGATTTAGACAAAACATTCTACATAAGAATAGGAGTATATCTTGATCACCAAATTTTGTTTGTTTAATAAAAATCTTATAAGTCAAATGTTTATTGTGTCAAATCAAGAGAAATGTTGTCAATAAGTATTATGTTTCACTAAATTAATTATTTATCTTATTAAAATATATTATTTTAGCGAAAAACTTTGGCCAAGAAACAAAGGAATAAAAACATGATTTTTTTTTTGTTTGTTAATTTGTGCGGAACCTGTTGGCTACGCGATTAACCTGTGGCTTGAGAAACCGTGACTCAGGGGCATCTAAGCCGTCAAAATCACCCGGGGATCGCACCTGGCCTGAGCCACACCAACCCTTAACATGATTGGATTTTTTGTCCCCGCAGATTTCGAACCGGTGACTTTAACATCACGGAGTGGCTTAACAACACACTCCGTCACCGACTGTCCTACACCTCGGGGACAATAAAAACATGATTTTTAGATAGTACTTAATTTATTTTTATTTTTTAAATGTATATAAGAAATATATTCCTTGCATTTACCATCAATATTTCATATTATAATCTATTTATTTATTAAAATATATATGAAAATATGTGTATAATAAACTTTATTGATATCAAATATTTTTGACACATAATAATTTCAAAAAACATTATTAGTTAAATTTTTTATATAAACATATAAATTTGTAAAAAAAATTAATTTTAATAATTTATTATTAAAAAAAATATATTTAGAAGAAGAAATTCGTAAAAAAATACCCTACTCTCTTATCACTTTGGAGAAGAAATATTTAGAAGACATGACCCAAAAGGGGTCATAAAATATTACTGTTACAAGATAGGCCTTTAATGGGAATACATGACAGACATTGGGGATGAACAAGAGGTGCATCACAATACACACACTTATGATGACATTATCTTCAAAAGTCTAGGCCAACCCATAGGTAGAATTGCAGACGAAGAAAAGGAAGGGAAGAAGCCAAAAGGAAAGCAACAAAATAAGCAAAAGATTACATTCAATTTACATAGAATAAGAGGAAGCCCCAATAGACAAGAAAAAGTCTCTAAGAAGAAGATTGAAGAAAAAGAAAAAGCATCCAAAAAAAAGGAAGAAGAAAGGAAATCAACAATAGATAAAGTAGTGAAAGACGAAGCAGAGAGGATAACCAAGGAAGATGGAGAAGAAAGGAAAAATAAATATTTTGAGGCCAGAGACATCACTCAACCAATGGATACCGACCTTCCATAAGAATCAACAACAAACACTAGCACTCAGACTATGTTCACTGGTCAAGAACTAGGACTCAGGGCCTCATTTCAATTAAGTGAAGTCCTTAATCTAAGAAGCTTCACTTATGACAATAAGTCCAGAAATATCATGAAAGAACTGATAAAGAAAGTGTTGACAACTCAAGGGATGTCGATCTCATTTATCATGCGAGTTCCCATGATGAGATATGTAAAGGATAACCCAATAGCTACCACTTTAGTCGGCACTGCATTCATGAATTCTAATGAGGAAAATATTCCGAGATTATGCTAGCAAAACACGGAGAAAGAAGCAAATATTAGGGAGCTTGAGGAAAAGCTTAGGCAAGTAAGAGTCGATGAAGGAATTATGAAGAGTTTCAAAGCGAGTGATGATAAGGTTAGAAAAGAATTGGAAGAGGCGATTATAGACATGTATTCCCACTTACACCTCTTCCAGAAAGCAACTACCACGATCATAGAGAAATGTAGTCAAATACAAGAAAAACTCACTCAGTTCAACATGATCTAAGAAGGAATCAACAACATTGACAGGCGGATTACATAGAATCTTGATGCTCCAACTGAGCTATATTGACCATCAACCTTAGAGAGAAATAGAAATTTGTATTCACTAGGTCGCTGCCAACAAGCAGGGAAAAGAGCAGATAACGAGGTCACTAAATCAATAGCAGTATGCTCTAGAATACACAAATCTGCACAAGAATTGGTTAAAATCAACTGACTACCTCCATTGGATGAGCTCAGTACAAGTATGGCCACAAAAGAATTGGTAGACAATGTGCACAATATCACAAATAGTAGAATATCAGTCATCGAAGTAGCCACCACAATTACCACAAATATGATAGAGAAACATCTCCTACAACCTATCAAATTGCATACCATGATACAATCATTCATGAAAACATCATTAAAGGATATGAGCACCCTCAAAGATAGCATAGCCATGCATAATGCAACACTGGAAGAACTAGCCTACCAAATTATCAGATCTCTGTATGATCACCTAGAAGTGTGGACAACATACCTCAACGGAAAAAGTTCTTGAATAAAGACAAAATAGCGACCAAAAATTGCTACTACATGTCTCTTATTTTGTCCTTTCCTCAACCAACTTCAATTTTGTCTTATTGTACACTAGTCACTAGGCAGAAGGAAGCTGAACGATTTTTGTAAAAACTTCTTTAAGAAGAATACAAAGAGTCATTCATGGAATATGCCCATTTTGTGGGGGGATATTCAACCGATGTATATACCCAAGAACTAATTCAAGAACTTGTACTTTGTTAATGAATATTGAGAATCCCTTAGGGCCAACTTTTTGAAGAAACATGATTTATCTGTGAGGTTTTATTTGTTGTGAACTATTTCAAGTGGATATTTATGTTGTTCACATGGAGTGTAAGAATGCTTGTTTGCTTATGGACTGATCTTATGCACTCTATGTTATTCTAAAATTTTAATTAATCTTTCACATATCTTTAAGTCCTGAGATTGTTGAGTTGTTAACATACACACAAATATAATTTAGAATTTTCTGGTTATATGCATGTATGGACTTGTTTCTAGTTCTGCACTTCTATTTCAGC
Source organism: Picea mariana (assembly GCA_032191745.1). Lineage (NCBI taxonomy): Eukaryota > Viridiplantae > Streptophyta > Pinopsida > Pinales > Pinaceae > Picea > Picea mariana. Next base: position 23,668 of record JASDQU010515263.1, on the reverse strand, counting down.
TACTCGTGTGGAAGTATTATGCAGAGTTCGGTCTCATTTACAACTCACCCAGTTACTTTAGTGTGCTCCTATCTAGGATAGGGTAGAATATATTAGCAACATATTAGTTTTCTTTCAATACATAGTCTTCATATACATATTTTCATTGCATATACATTCATCATCCATCTTCATTGGTAGACGAGATCGTAACCGATTAAACTCCAAAAAATAGCAATGGCAACCGAGACAAATTTCATATGGGTCTCCTAAACCAAACAATGCATAGTCTAGTTGGGACCATGTACTAGGGAGTAGCCCTTACTATTGTCAGGAGAATTCCTCATCAAAACCACTCTAATATGGATGCAACATTTAGTTTTTCCTCTAGTCATTTATTCTGATCAAACCATGTACCTTTATACCTATGAACTTAAACAGATTGTAGGTTCTGACAATATGACAGGTTAGAATCAAAGTCTATGGTTGACTTTGTTGTTGCCTCATCAAATCGATAGAACCTATAATTGGGTTAAGGATGGCCTCTTTAGACATGTAAATCTCAAAGGTCATTGATAGAACCAAGTAGTCCAACCAAGTACCAAACAAAGCTATATTATTTTATTGTCCCATATTACTATGAATCTTTTAATATTTGAAAGCTATATTACCATTGTTGTCTACTCACAGTACAAATCTAACATGACAAAAGATGTGAATCCGGAAGTTTTTTTTTTTTGAAAAAAGACTGGGATATATAATATTAATAAAAAAATGGGCAGGCGAAGCTCGTAAGGAAGTACAAAAAAAGCATCAAGTTTCATCTTCAAATCCATTGTCCATAATAGTCCTACTACTAGCCTATATTTTCCTATGTCTACCTAGTCTTTGCAAAAAATAATTACAATCCAAAAATGTTGTGTATAGCTATGATAGAATATTCCTATAATACATATAATCCTAGAATAGATTAATTATCTGGCTGATTTTCTTAACTGGATTATTCATCTTACATTCCCACCTCATGTGCTAGTTAATTCAAGTCAAGTCGAGAGTACTCTACTGCTAGAGAAGACCCAATTCTTGATGGAAAATCCACAAGGGTTGGAGGATATTGCACCCGATGGAATCATAATTGTTCCACTTGAGTTATAATGGCACCCAATTCATTATGTTTTTTATGCATGGCTTCACATTGTTGAATAAGGATGTCAAGAATTCGAGTGACTCTGGCTGAAAGAGAACAATATTCTATCTGAATTTGTTTCACTTCTTGCTCCAAAGTGTCCAATGAGGATGCTAGATCCTGAAATGTAGCATGGTGAAGAGACATTAAAACAAATATGGAGCCAAGATTCAGTTGGTGTAGATGATATGTCGCTCCTCCCTTATTAGACCAACTTCCTTGTTTTTCCAGAGAGATAATATGTCTCGAAAGCCTTTTTTTTTTTTCTTAATTTGAGATTGCAGACCCATCTCTACTCATTCTCCAATTAATTGATATTTGCAATCCCTACAATACCCTATCAAAAAATTCCCCCGATTGTTATCGAAGAGATAAAGTAGAAATTCTTTTTCTCCGATCAAAGAATCGACAATCTAGAAATAAGAAAAGACATAAACCCACCTCCACTATGATGAAATTGTTGCAATACCCCTTGAGTTTCCCAAACAAAGAAGTCTCAATATGTATTTATGCCTTGAAGGCCAACCGACGCATGAATGAAATCATGAAACCAACTTGATGCTAGAGTGTACCTATACCACCGTATCCATGAATCAAATTTATGAAGTTGTGTCTTCCCAAAATATCATTTATGCTCCCACATGCGAACTAGGATCCCAACTCTTTGGCATCATTAATCGTGGATGTGGATATTGTCTGAACCCTACAAATAATTTTGAATCCATTGCATTTGTCTATCCTTCCCTCTGAACTAGAATGTACCATGCCCAATTTATCCCACCTTGCACTAGCATGGATTGCACGAGGTTGATATAAAGAATGGAGTCATGAATTTGGGTGTGTAGATAAAGAGGAACCCACTTTACTATGATGTCAAGGGGACTGTGTGGACAAGACACCTATGTGACATGCATTATTTGGATTGCGGGCTTCATTAATTATGGGATTTGGTGTTGGGATAATCTCCTAATGACATATATAACCCCTTTTTCTAATGTGGTTTCTTGGTTAACTTGAGAGATAGCCCAATTGTTATTCTCCCTTTTAACATGATAAAATAAAACTTGGTGGATACTCGCAATTTCAAGTTTGAGTTTTTTTTGTAATATTACTAAGGAGAGCATTAGGAGCAGTGCCTTTAATCAATATCTGAATGGTTATCTTTAAGTCCCCAACAATGATTAAATGTTGCAAATGTAATTCCTTAGCTAACTACACTCCCTTGAGTAGGGAATACTCTTCTTTATTATTAGTTGTTTGTCCCAAAATCCATGCATACTTTATTTCGTGATTCCATCTTGGGTCAAGGATGATCCCTCCCACACCTACTACCCCAAGGTTTCCTTTGGAGGTGATCTATAATTGGATCTCAGGACCAAAATGGGTCCAGGAAGGCCTAAAAATCAAAGTGCTCATAATGGCTTCAAAAAGGACATGTACGTAGGCCTCATTGATACAAACAACGCAACTTGAATGGGCTCAAACATACATCATATGTGAAAGATATTGCGTTCTGTTTGTTTTGCCAAACATGAAAAAAGTCAACCTGGTCAAAGTCAATGTTGACATCAGCATGTAAGACATGTGACATCAGCATGCATCAACATGAAGTCATGATAACTTCATCATGATGACATGACGTCACCAGTAGGTGACACATGTCACTCAGTTTCGTCATTTTCGAGCTGAGTTGGCACTATATGGATTTGACACGTGTCATCATACGAATGACATGTGGCAGTCTGTACAGTGACGTGGCCCAATGACAGATGGACATGTGGTATACAGACGACATTTGGGCAGGTGATTGGGCGTATGAAATGACACATGGCAGGGTGACTGGGTATACATACTAATGACATGTTAGATAGGTGGCAGGGTGACTGGATGTACGATAGATGATGTGGTCCAATATTGGGTCACCACATGGCCCAATTAGGTGGTTCCACATGGCACCTTGTGGATTCCCAATGAAGAATGGGTAAAAAATTGTTATGATCCAATGGGATTAGAACCCCTAACCTCATGGACAAGTCGACGGTTTCGTTGAAAGGGGAAGACTACTCGGGCTATGGTGGTATGTGTGAAACCATGTGGCCCTTTCCCCTTTTGAATTGATGGGTGGCGCATAGTTTGGATAGGCCCTGGTCGATAGGGATCTAGCCTAAGACCAGGGGCTACACCATATTGGAGGGCGTAGGTAGAGGACTAGGGCGAGGCTACATGCCCAAGCCACATGACCCAGAGATGAATGTTAAGGGGGCCAGTGCGCTAGGGTTTAGCTCATGGACACCTGGAGGGAGCCCAAGTGACTAGGAGCCCAGATTTTGGGGGGTTGTACCTGCATATTACCCAATTTTGGGTTTTGAACTTTATATTCAGATTTTAATTGGTGTTTTTAGCAGTTTTGTAGGATTTTGGTCATTTTTGGAGGATCTTGGGCCCTTTTTGAGGCCAGATCTTGGGGAGAAGTTGGGAGGTTGTTACCCACTGCTAGTATATATAAGCCAGAGGTTCTTGAATACAAGGAGGGAGATTTAGAACAGGAAAATGTTGTTGAATTTTTTAGGCAAAGCCATTTTTATGCAGGGAGACTATTGAGGAGCACACCTTTGCGGGCCATTTCTAGGAGCTTCGTTCATCCGTTTTCAGTGCCGTTAGTTTTGATGGGTTCTTGAGATCTAGAATAACACAACTAGCTCATTTTTCTAATCCATTTCCATTTTTATGATGTACATTTAAAGATTTAGACAGAAATAAGAAAGCCTCACCCACTCAGACAAAGGCCTAGAGACGTAGGCGGGATTGTCGAACTCCATTATCACTTTGGTGTTTATGGTTTGTTGTTATTCATGCTTATGTTCAGATATGTATATTACTTTATGGCTGTCATGTTTCATCTATAATTCTTCCTCTTTCATTCATTTCCTAAATGGTAATTTAACTCATGCAAAATAACTCAACCATTGTCGTTTAAAAGATCTATTTAGATCAAGTGGTATCAGAACTAGTTGATGGTTAGTTTGTGAGTTTGCATGATCACCAGGGAAATGCTAAATCATGGTGAAGTTGAGATTTTTGAAGAGAATCCTGATATTGGATTGAGAAAGAGAATTTCTCAAAATGAGAAGATGGCATCGGAAGAGGGACTTTCTCATGATGAGAAAGAGTTTCAAAAGACTTTCTTCGCCATGTCGGAGAGGATGAAGGTTTTGTATGAGGATTGCTTGGAATGGAAGAGACTGAATCTAGATGAATCTTCAAAGGTCAAAAGTGAAGAAGGAGAGGATCCTCCTCAAATTCCTCCTTCACCTCCTTCTTCTACATCAACTTATTTTTCTTCAAGTTCAATTTCTAAATCCACTGCAAGAAAACATTCCCATAAACATAAACAATAAATGCCTTTACTTAAGATTGATGTAAAATTTGAATTACCCATGTATGATGGTGAAGTCAATGCAGAGAGACTTGATAATTGGGTCAGACAAATGGAGGTTTATTGCAGTGTGCAACAAATTAAGGATGAGGAAACTCAAATCAAGTTGGCATCGCTTAGACTTGCAGGCACAACACTCATCTGGTGGAAAATCAAGTTGCAAAATGGCACACAACAAGTGGGTAATGTATTTCCATTATGACCTTGGAGATAGATATTTTTTCTTCCTTGAACACACTTCTATTCATATCTAGCCAAATTTTCCAACAAGTTTATTTGGGAATGGACGTCCATAATCTTCTAAATATGGATTTTTTTCTGAAGGATCCCTAATACCATTTCTCCTAGGATCTCAAAAGAACTTGGATGGAGCTTGGACAATGAACTCTGCAGAAAAATTCTTGAAGAAGGGCCTTCCAAATTTCTAATACTATAGGGAAATCCAAGAATGGATGTAGGATTGACTCATTATTTCATTTACAAAAGACACACCTATATGGACCCTCAATTCATTGACGATTGATATTTTTTCTAGTCAGGATTTTCCCATGAGAAAGTGTCCAACAAAAAACAATGATCTTGGGAGGAGCATCTTGATGCCAAATATTGTGCCACGAAGAGTTTTTGGAAGGAAGGTCAATTTGCATCGAAATATATTTGTATCCTTTACGAACCAATTAACCTTGATTTCCCCATCTTCTTGATTCTAGATCATCCTAGTGATTAGGGGCTATGCCATGCATATGAGAGAGACGATTATCACACTGAGTCTTAAGTGCTTCTAGGAGGTTTCCCGAATTCCATATTTTCTAGATCCTTGCAGTGCCTCAGAGAGAGATGTCACTTAGAAAATATTTATTTTGATCTTGAAGCGAATCCCTGATTAGGGTCAGAGAGATTTCCTAAATCAAAGGATTTTTATGCAGAATTATATCTTCCCAAATTATGATGCATTTACCATTCCTTATAATCCATGATAGTTGGCTTTGAAGAAGAGGAAGCAACACCTGAAGAAATTTCCAAATGGGAGACCCTAAAGAGGGGTCAATAGGGGTATCAACACCTATGATACAATCCCTCAAGAAATATTTATTCACCAAAGCCCTCTTCCATTTGAAAAGGTCTCCCAATATGATTCTCCACAACATTTTTTCTACCAAAGTTAAATTTAAAAGAATAGGGTCCTTTACTCCTAATCCTCCATGCATTTCATGGGCCCTTACTATCCTCCAATTTATCAAATGAAACCTTTTTGTATTGGTTTTCCCCCCTTCCCATAAGAATATTTGGATTTAGCGAGCAATTTCTCTTTTAACATTCATGGGAGATAACAATGAAGAGTATTGAAATACTATAAGAGCTGAGAGGAATGTCTTTTCTAGCACTAGTCTTCCTATAGGATTTATCCATTAAGCCCCCAAGATTGTGAATTTCTCTTTGATATTGGAAATTATAGTGTTCCAATCAACCACAGAAAGAGAATTGATATAGATGGGAATTCCTAGATACTTGAAGGATCTCCAATTTTGTAACCAAGGGAAATTGAAGAATCCTTGAAATGACAGCAAGAGAGTGAGAGTTAGTGTTCCAAGCATATAAATATAATTTGTGAGAATTTACAAGCTCACTTAAAATAGAAATAAGTTGGTCCAACATCATATTGAACCCTCTTGCTATTATCAAAGAATCCCCTCTGAGGAAAAGGATGTCATGTGAAAATTGAGAGTGATTTATACACTTGACCCCTACAACAATTTTGATTCCTGGAATATTCCCAGTTCATTGCTCGTGCTCTAACCATCTACCCATATTTTCATCCATTAAAATATATAGAAGAGGTGATAGAGGACAACCTTGTCTTATCCCTAAAAAAGATTGAAAAAATCCCGAGGGCCTTCCATTTATCAGGGGAGCTATCCAAGGACTACTTTTACATGCTCCAATCCCTCTGATGAATGAGGGGTGAAAACCAAATTATGCTAATACTTCCAAGAGAAGGCTATGATGGACTCGATCAAATTCATTTTCCATGTCGATATTTATCTCCATATCATTGTCTCCTTTGGTTTTACTGGAATGAATCATCTCCTGGACTAGGACAATATTATATCAGATTTGTTGTTGCGCTACAAAGCCTTCTTGAAATAGGGAAATTAGCCTAGGAAGTAGCTTTTGAATCCTGGATGCTATAATCTTGGAGATAATATTATATGAGATAGTGCATAATGAAATGGGTCTAAATATAGAAAAAATTATCGTGTTGTTCTCTTTGGGAATTAAGGCTAGGAATGTCGAATTTGTAGCACCTCCCATTCTACATGATTTATGCACATATTGAATCATCCTTACCAAATCATAACTAATGACGTGCCAACATTTTTTGTAGAAGTGGGCCATGAAACCATCTGGGCCCAAATCCATATCTGAGTCAAATTGTAATATAGCTACAAAAATATGTTCCCCGGTTACCCTCTTGATTAATTCGGCATTATCCCTCTCTTATATTAACTGATGTATGTAAGAAAGTGCATGATCTGCTAAATTTGTGTCAACTGGTCCTTTCTTCATATATAAATATGCAAAGTGAGTTCAGGATATGATCTTTATTTTTTCAAAATAAGAGAGGATGGATGGATCCTCAACATGAATTTCCTCCACTGTGTTCAATCCTTTCCTTACTTTTCATTTCTTATGAAAAAAGGATGAGTTATCGTCTCCTACTTGGAGCAATACAAAATGATATTTTAGTCTCCAAATTTATTCTTCTTTCCTTAATGCCTCTTGAATTTTATTTTGGCATTGTTCTTCTTCCTTAGAAGTGATGTTTTGATAGGAGTGTTATCCAATTTGGATGCAAACTCTCCTAGATGATCCTCGGGGAGAATAATTTCCTCCTGCAGGGCCTTGAAAGAGGATTTGACCCAAAAATTCATGGCCTTTTTCAACTTGATGAGTTTCGCCTTCCAAATGTGCACAAGAGAGCCGATAATCCATGGGCTCCAAGAAGAGGCGAACAATGACTTGAAATAAGGGTGCTCCAACCAGAGGGGGTTGAATAAAAAAGGAATAGGACCCAAGTCCCTCCCATTGATGAATGCTAGGGAGATAGGCTTATGATCTGAACTCACCTAAGGAAGGATTTGAGACACAGGAGTAGAGGGATCTGTGAGGAAGGAATTGTTGATCAAAAAGTGATCCAATATTGCAACTATATGACTAGGACTTGATCTTCGATTGGATCAAGTGAACACACCTGTAGAGGGTTTTACATCATACAAATCTAGGGAATAAATTAAATCCTCTAAATACTTGCGATCAGGATCACGGACATAGGAACCCCCCCTTTTTCCCAATGATGAATCATGAAATTAAAATCACCAACAATGATTAGGTTGTGTAAGGACTTTGTCTCTGACAAATATATCAAGGATCTCCAACACTCCAATTTTTCATGATATTGATTTGGAATATAGACATTTATTATTGTGATAGACTTACCTAATGAGATGTGAACTAGCTTTACCAATAGTCAATGGAGAGATTCCTTTCTTTTAGCGATTAGAAACTTATAAGGCTTCCAGAGTGTGCATATGCCTCATGAGGCTCTCCAAAAATTGACTGCTAAATCCATAGTACTTTTCCATATGTATTCAATGTTTATAAGGACTGTCAAATACTTCATTTTTGTCTCCTTTTGTTATATAAAAATTTTCCTCACTCCATGCATCTTTCTTTGATAGCTTTCCATTTCACTCTGCAGACTTAATTTCCCCTTTTTGTTCACTCCAGAGCTAAAAATACACATTTTTGTGGATATACGCACCCTGTCAATTATACAACATGCATATCCACAAGTTGCTCCACTACAACCCATGTACATCAGGTTTGGTTCTCAAAAATTAAAAATTATGTCGAGTTTCCTTTCCATGTCATAAGATCTATGATCCTTGACCTTCCATATACAGGAAATGATCTGACTTGGCCCTTCAGTTCCATTTGGATGCTATAAATTGAGCCATATCCAAGCTTAGAGAGTTAAGAACAGATTGAGAGAAAATATACTATGAAGAAATTTCACTTCATATTCAGTCTGCATCCCTTTGTCCTTGAAAGTCTCAACTTCTTGTGTTCATCCCCCAAGCTCTTCCCATTTTGTGATGGAGAAAATAATTGACTCCTACATATGATCTTGCCTTTGCAGAGGATTGAAGTGGCGGAGGCCCAACTGGAGGGATTTAGTTTATCGTTTCCGATATTTGTCGTTGCGGAATTTTTTCACCTATGTACATGTGTTGATTACGTTAATAGAAATACTCTTTTCTAGTCCTATTGATATCTTGAAAATATTTGAATTACTTTCCATGGGCATATTTTTCTTGTATGTTAATGGATCATGCTAATTTATATGTTGACATTATATATTATCACCATATGCTTGTGTATCTTGGTTGTTTAGGACAAGTTGCAGGTATAAATCTTTGGCTTGCATTCTCAATGGTGGTATTCTTCGAACATCCGAACAAGGTAGGATTCTATCCTTGTCTTGTTATCATTTCATTTGTATAGCATACTTTATATTAGAGTTGATTTCTTGGTTTCATTCCATTTGTGGTTTTCCCTTATCCATAGAGAGATTTTTCTCGTAACAAAATTGGTGACTACGCTGGGGAGATCTCCTTTTTTTGGTATTGAGTGTCTTTCTCGTTGATTTTCTCTATGTTTTCTTGATTTTCCTTGTCTCTTGTTGCTTGACAGCCTGTATTTTTCCTTGCACCTAAGTTTCTTGGCTTAACCCTTTCCCTGGCAGTGTTTTGCTTGGTATACATGGTTTTTCCCTTGACAGTCGCGTACATACACGAGCTATCTGTGTTTAGGGAACATATATACGTGTTTGTTCCCTGAACAGTCATGTACATCATCTCTTAACTCTTTATGGTAACGTCGCTCCCATGGAACATATGTCGGAGATAAATATCTGACCGTCGGTTGATCAATATCATCTCTTAACTCTTTCAAGTCCCTAGTCTGATTGTTAAGTCCCTACAAAGTGATAGGAAGCCTTTTGATTGTTGAATTTTTGGGCAATTTCCTTTATTGACATTTTTCACATTTGTATCCTTGCATACTGGTTTGGGTAGTTTCTTATTGGTACCATGCTTAGCTTGTCTCTTTTTGCTTGCACTAGGGCCTGCATGTGAGGTTGTTATTCATTCCTTGCATTTTCTTTTCATTATATCGAAAATACAATTTTTTTTTCTTATTTTCATTATACTTATGTCATTTTCACTTTTTCTTACTTTGCGTTGATTTTGACACATTTGGAAATATTGCACTTCATTGAAATTGTAGAGATTGCATTGTGGAAATTGCATTTAGAAGCATACCATCTCTTTGAAATTCAAGACTAGTACTTATCAATGTTTTTATATTTCCTTATTTTTATATGACGAGTCGTAATACCATCATTTTCATGATCGCACCTCTTGAGTAAGTAGAATCCATTAAAATTAACATTTAATAATTTAAAATTGATTAGAAATGATTTTATTTTCCAGGGTACAAAAACAAGTATATGACCTAGGGCCTTGGAATACACTAGTACATTTGGGTCAAATTCCGATGGCACATTGCAATTGCCACTTTATATTGTTGGTAGAAAAACAAATAGCGGACCCCCTCAAACTTTGTTTCACATGATGTCACTTTTTCGACGCCATAGATATCGTTTCTATTGCGATGTTTCATGCAGATACATGTCATCTCAGATTTGACTATCCAAACCCCATATATTCGTCGCTACAATGACGTCAGAGACATCATAATTCCAACGTCCCATTTCACTGGTCTCCACTACGTGGAAACTATGGGAGAGACGTTACCATACGTCGTAATACCGATGTATGGTAACACCGCTCAACCGACGGTCAGATATTTATCTCCGATGTATGTGCCATGGGAGCGACGTTACCATACGTCGCAATTCCGATGTATGGTAACATCTCTCAACCGACGACCAACTATATATCTTTGATGTATGTGTCGTGGGAGCGATGTTACCATACGTCGCAATCCTGGCGCCATTTAGGTATTTAAAAAAAAATGCCAATTGTCAATCACAAGGTCTCTTGTCTACAACCTCAATGACCTCAGAAGGAAAATGGTTACAATGAAACTCACTAGCTACTACTAATGGTATTTTGTTCCAAGTCGCTATTTTCATTTCTTTTTCCATGGGACCATCTAGGGAAAGTGCCCCTAAATTGTCCACACAAGCAACCTAAAACTTGAAACAACTCAAGAACCATGAGTAATTTCTATGAGAAGTTTGCTTCATTGGATTCATCTTCATAGGACAATGTTAATGAAACCCTTCTCCATAAGTCCTTAACCATACAAGCATGAATAATAGAATAGCTCTTGATATTCTTCCAATATAATTGAATGACTTTGAAATCTAGTATCTCAAAATAAGTTGTCCCCAAACATATTACATCATAAACAAAAAAATCCTGTATAGGTGTTACATTTTGAAAGTTTCACCCTAAAAACCATAATAAAATTATCCATTGCAACCTCTTGATATACAAAAAAAGAAAGTAGAAAAATTGTTCAAAACAAATAAGGAAATTAAATCCATTATCCAAAATGGATAGAGCTCATTTAAATAAATATCTGGATACAGGGGGTAGGGATTTTCCCCTTCCCTTTACTCTACCATGTTGATGGTAGTATGCTATATCTCCAAAGATATTTTTGACAGGTCATCGAATAAGTTGTTTTTCTCCTTATAGATGTGATAATAAGATATGTGAGAGAATATTCCCTCCAACAACTTTATTTGGTTATAAATTGGATGGAAACAAATATTTTGTATTCTATGGTTCCCCAACATCTAATCTATAACCAAATTTGAGTAAGCAACAACCTATAATTAATCAATATTTCTTTCTACTGTAATTCTTATCAATGTTTCAAGTGCTTTCGTTTTATCCCAATTGTTAGTACCTCCACACAAAGTAGCCTCAAAAGAAATGTTGCTTGAATAAAAAAACAAAGTGCACCTACAACCTTGCATGTATTGGGGTTGCTTTAACATGCCCTATCAAAAAATCACCATGCTTTTGTTTCGTTAATATCAAGTGTTCTTATATTCCTCTAAGGTTTTTTCTAGCAAGGTACCTTGAGTCCTTCATAAGAGAACTTTATTTTATAGAAAACTTGGAGGTGGATATTAACTTGTCCTATAACATAATGGCATTTCTAATTAACCACAGGGCCCAAGGAACACCATAGAAACATTTGGTTCTTTAACGCATGTGGAAATGACATCATCCAAAATCATTTAATTTACATGATTATGTGACCAAGGACTCATGGAGAAGGGCATCATTGCCACTATTCCATGAAGATGATTATAATGGAGAAAAGTACTTGTTGAATTGACTCATAGTGTCGATTTATTTCAATTTGTAGCTTACTTGCCTAGACATTTCATGCACACTTTCCCTAAATGGTCCAAGGGGTAAAAAATGCAAACTAACACTCAAAACGGTATGCCATCAATTGAAAAAATTGAGTTTCATTGGGGCCATCATCCTTGAGTAGTCACTGAGGTTGAATGTGTGAGATCTTGTTATTTAACCGCTGGATCCAAATTTGGTGCTTTAAGACATGTGGAAATGACCTCATCCATTATTGTTTCTTATGCACATTTTCATGTCAAAGGACTCATGGAGAAGGGTTCTATTGGAAACAGTCACATGGAGATGAATCTAATGGAGCATATTGCTTATTGAACCAACTCACAATTCTTTAGTTTTTTTGAGTTGTAGCTTATTTACTTGGATAATTCAAGGGCACTTTCCCTAAATGGTCTAGAGGGAAAAAATGCAACACATGACTAGGAACATCATGATATTAATTGCAATAAGTGAGTTTCATTGGGTACATCATCCCAAGTAGTCATCGAGGTTGAATATGATAGATCTCATGATTTGACCCTAGATCCAAATCCAGTGCTTTAATACATGTGCAAACAAGCTCATCCAAAATATTCTATTATTTTGTTACCTTTATATTCAATATTTGGAAGTTCTCAATGTGCTCTGTAACTGAACCCTTTAGCTTGAGATTTATCAATTGGATAAAGAAGGTATTGCTCCTTGTATCCTCATAGTGTGCTATCATTTCTTTCATGAAAAATTTCCAAGTGATGAGTGATTTGCGAGAACAAAACCATCGATATCACACAGATTGATTTGGTTCTAAATATAAATAAGTAATTCATACCTTTTGTGTATGGGGCACATTATGTAGATCAAATAATTTCTCCATATGAAGTATCCATGTGATTGGGTCCTTGTCATCAAACTTCATCATATCGATCTTAGGAAATTGGTTGGTCTTCAACCCAAGGTTAGAGTTTCTCCATTCTTGATTCATCTTCCTTGTGTCCTCATCATGAATTGCATGGGATACATTTTCACTTTTAGGTGTCCTCTGTATTAGGAAATTTTTCAATCCTTCCATGATCTCCCTTTA
>JASDQU010515263.1:0-10426 GCA_032191745.1 Picea mariana | reverse complement strand
TTTTGTAGACCCATTTACATCTGACAAGTTTTCTTCCTTTTGGAAGAGGTACAAGATCCCAAGTATCGTTTTCCATTAAAGAACGATACTCTTCATTAATTGTTGTATCCCAATGTGGATGACCTGAAGCTTCTGCAAATGTCTCTGGATCATGAGTCTCTAAAACTTGAGCCAAAAGAGAAGAGGCTCGCTGGAACTGTGAACATGTCCAATGCTGATATGAAGGATCATCGACAAGATCACCAACTGCTTATCATGTTGAATGGACCCATCTAGGAAGCGGTGGAGCCGGAGTTGGTGTTGGTTCAAGTTCAAAGGACTCATCTAGAGGAAGGTGAGCAGGCGAAGGTGTATTTTCATCCTCATTTTCATCATTGGAAGAAGAAACCAGAACAGAATAAGGAACAAACGTCGAATATGGCTCGCAGGCCAAAGAAGGCACAAACACAGAATTAGGCTCGTAGACCAAAGAAGAGACAAACATCGAATTAGGCTTGCAGGCCAAGAGATTTTCATCAAATTTAACATATCTTATAATAATAATTTCATTACAATGTGGTTGAAGAAGTCTATAACCTTTGACATCTTTAGAATAACCAAAAAATATACACTTCTCACTTTTAGGCTACAATGCTTTACTTTTCTCATAAGGATTGTGATCCCATGCTATACTGCCAAATACACAGAAGTGACTTACATCTGGTTTAATTTTAGTCCAAGCTTATTCCGGTGTTATATTTTTAAGAGCCTTTGTGGGAGTGTGATTTACTATGTAATTTGCACAGTTGATGACTTCCGCCCAATACTTTAGGCTTAATCCCTTAGATTGGATCATACAATTAGCCATTTCTTTTAATGTGCAGTTGTTTCTCTCAGCAACACCATTTTGTTGTGGTGTATATGGAACAATGTGTTCCATTTGGATGCCTTGTGTAGTGCAGTAACTTGTAAAATTATTGTTCACATATTCGCCTCCATTATTTGTTCTTAACCTTTGAATTTGTTGTACAGGTTGTTTTTCTACAGGGGCCTTGTATGCCAAAAACTTCTCAAAAACTTCGCTCTTAAGTTTTAAGAAGTAAACCCAAGTACATCTGGAAAAATTATCAATGAAAGTTGAGAAATACTTGCACCCAAAAAAAGAAGGAGAAGAAAGTGTACCACACAAATCGCTGTGAACAAGCTACAAAGGGGTCGAGGCGTGCCAAGAGACACGTTTTTCAAAACTATCCCGATGACGTTTGTCGAGAACACAAACGATACAAACACCATCTCTACATGAAATTGGAGGAAGACCAGTCACCATATGTTGCTTACATAGTTTCTTCAATGAGCGATAATTTAGATGACCAAACCACTCATGCCAAAGTTTTCTCAAGTCATTGCTATGAGAAACAAAAACTAATGGAAAGGATGATGACCCAAAGTTGTTAAATTTATACAACCTAGTAATATCATCAACAATTTCAGTTGCAAGTACATGCTTAGGATCTTTTATATCCTTGATTACAACTTGGTGAGGTGAAAACTCTACAATTTTACCTTCACCTGAATGAGTGATTTGATATACTGATAGAAGGTTACAATAAAGACTTGGAATGCATAATACATCATTGAAATGACCTTTTTCTACTTGAACTGTTCTAGATCCTTTAACACTAAGAGATCTATCATCACCAACAAATATTTTCTTGGTGTTACATTCATTTAAAGTAGAAAATATGTCTTTATCCTTAGACATGTGATAAGATGCTCCAGAATCAATAAACCACTCATTAGAATAAGAATTTCATTGAAGGAGAAACCAGAAGCAGAAAGTGCATATCCGTGAGAAGAAGAATACTGATGTTTTGTTTCTTCATTGTTGATTCTAAATCTGTCATCTTCTTGAAACATTTGGACTCATCATGACCATATTTATCACAATAGTTTCAATGTTTTCCAGTCTTCTTATTTTTATATTTAGCTCCTTTGTCACCATTAGGAGAGGAAGACGTCTGAGTGGGTTTGGGACCCTTATGTTGCTTGTTGTTGTGGCGAGGATCTTGTTTCTTGGAATTCTTGGGTTTATCTTTCTGATGGGTGACTAAGGCTTTGTTGGAGGTACCTACAGGGTTGATCACTCCAAGTTGTACCAGCTTATCTTGCTCTCTAATCAAAGCATCAAAAAATTTCTCAAGACTAATTTTTTGATAAGTTGTCCCTAGAACCTCTTGCATGGAATAAAAGGTAGATACAAACACAGAATATGCACTACCTAGCTTAGAGAGATTAAGATAGATGCAACGATCTTCTTCTATCTTTATCTTACATTCTTCACATAAAGTTCTGGGTGTTTTGATAAGTTGTCACTCCAAGTTGTACCAGCTTATCTTGTTCTCTAATCAAAGCATCAAAAAATTTCTCAAGACTAATTTTTTGATAAGTTGTCCCTAGAACCTCTTGCATGGAATAAAAGGTAGATACTAAAGAAACACACTAAGAAACACACTTTTACCTAACAACACATTAAACCAAGTAGATCTTAACTAACTCCTAAGTGTCTAAATATCCTAACAATTTAGGTCTCTCATATGTTACTCAAATCCCTATTGAGATTGTTCTATTTAGGTGTAATAACCATATTTAAGAGTGTTGAATTTATTTATGTATTCAAAAATGCAATTTTAACAATACAAAATTTCTATTTAACCAAAAAATTATATAACCAAATTCCAAATTACCAAGAAAAATTGAAAAAATATAACATTTGACTTCTCCATTTAATCTCTATTAAAAACACCATCTAATTAACCAAATCCATTCACTAAATTTTGACTTGGTCTTAGAAAACACATTTAAAAAATCTAACGTTATGAGCAAGAGCTACTAAATTACAACCTCAAAGACCAAACATGCCAAGTGGCCTCACACAACAAGCAAGACACATGGAACTCTTGAATATAGATAAGCTAACAATTATTGTCCCATACTTTCTTCATAATCTTCTATTGCATCCCTACAAGTTCAAGGATGGTATATGCAACTCCATGGGTGGCATCTACAACTTCAACGATGTCATTCAGATCATTTTTTGTGCCATCATCTATAATGTCCCCTCCAGATGAGTTGTTTCCTTTGCCTACCGATACATCTGGAGGCACTGCATTGTTGCCCTTGCTACTCTGCATAATAAATAAAATCACAAAGTTATATAGATTTATCATCTCCATACAAACATATTTCATATTTGATTTTGTGACAATTGTTAAGGAGTAAGTTTTCATATTTGATTTAATGGAATAAATGAAGGAATAAGTTAATTAGCTAAAAAATTTAACCTATTTATTATTTCTATATAAGCATATTTTATATTTGGTTTAGTGATATTGGTTAAGGATTGAGTTAATTAGCTTATATTTTTTTAATTTAATTAAAAATATAACTTTGTCTAAAAAAATCTTTAAATCCATTTAAGAAGTAACCAAATTACCATAATTTGAAAAAATAAATAAAAATTAAAAATAATTGAATTTATGCACTTATTATCGTAATATTTAAGATATAGCATTAATAGATTGTACCTAAAACAAAACCAACATGGGCATGGATTTCCCTGCTATCAAAGTTGCATGGTATATCTCTTGCTCTTTACCATCCACTGTCCATTTATTGCACTTTTCTGTTAGTGCATTCTTTAGCTCAGTTGCCAAGCAATTAACAATTGCATTTTCCAATAACCCCTCTAAAGCGATTGTGTCAACTAAACAAAAATTTTCCAACAACCTCCCTAAATGTTCAATTGTGTCAGCTGAAGGAAGATCGATCACTTTCGATTTGATCACTTCTGATGTTATGTACAAGCTTAAGTTTGCGGTGGCTTTCATTCAGTCTATGGATTCCTTCTCGGTATCCTCTCTTTTCTGCTTTTCTCCATCGCCAATCTAGGATTTTATAATCCTTTGGTCACTATTCCACACATGTTTAGATTGAAGGGGTTTCATCCTAAGAAGCTCACTACAAATGTTTTGAAGAGTGTTAAATTCCTTGTCGACTGTGAGACTTGTTAAATTGACTTTTGTATCTGAACTTTCAACAAAGTCCATCAGAGTCCATGCTTCAAAGAAAGATTTGATAGCATGGTCAACAACTACAGAATTATTGTCGAGATAATGACACAACATAAAATGGATAAATGAAACCGCTTTAATCTTCCAGGACTTTTTGCCAATTTACAAAAAATGATTTTCCTCTTTATGGTATGTTTCTTTACCTTTATTCATCACAGGGCTTATCATTTCTATCAATTATGTAGTAGTACCAATGTCTTGGGCCATATGTTTCTTTGTTGACTTAAAGGCCGATTCATTGTCTATCCACACACTCTCAACAATTTCTCTTGGCATGCTTATGATCTTTTTTCTGTACTTGGAAAATTTTGACTCTTGATGCCATATTCCATTAAAATTGATGATTATTCCATCTTCTTCCTTGATAATGTTGATATTGATCTTCTTGTCTTCTTTGAAATATTTCCTGGTAATGAGGGTGTCGATATGGTTTCACATTTGATGGTTTTTCTTCATTTTGCACGTGCATTTCATCTATATTCTTTTCAGAGACAATGGAATCCTTTATCTTCCTTGATTTCTCTTTGATTTTTCTAACCTTGGAGATAATACCATCATTTTTGGAATATACATCCTCTATATGGAATTCAACTTCTTCAAGTATCTTCTGGTGACATTCTTGAATATTGTGTTCTTTCTCTTTTTGAAGCTACAATGTCACCCCATTTATCAAATTATGCCATCCTTCTTCAATTCTAGATTTCATTTTTCATTTTAACTCATTAGTTTTTAGGTATTCCTCAATCTTCTTGTAAATTTCCTCTTCAATTCTTTTGGCAGTTTCTTCATTTAATATACTTTATTTTTCTTGATTTTGACAATTATTATTTTCTTCTTTCAATCTCTTAAGCTCATCCAATATTTTTTTATTATGATTTCGTAATCTACATATCTCATCATCTTTGTCTTTCAATTCTTCCCTTGAATCACCCTTTTCCCACTTTGCTTTGCTACTATTTTCTTGTTTTAAGTTCTTAACCTCCTTAATGAGTGATTCATTAATGGATCGTATATTAGATAGATCCTCACCCTTCTTCTTAATCTCTTCCTTTTCTTATTTTAATTCATCTTGCATTCTATATAATCCCTCCATTTTTGTATCCCTAATCCATTGATCAGAGAAGCGTTTTTAAAATTATTCCCATGTGGAGTAGAGTCTAGTATCTTCATCAAGGCTTCTCCATGACTTATAAGCTTAACCATCAAACATAAGTATTACCTGAAAAGGATTCTTACAATGTTATTTTACCATCCTTAACCATTCCACGGGATCAAATTCATGTTTATCATCATCTCCTGTAAATTTAGGTATTTCCATTGATTCTTAAGTGAGGTCTAACCCCAACCCTCAACTCCCAACCTATGTATATTAAGGATAATGATATCAAATAGTTATAATAAATTTTCCAATATGATATTATGTGTTTTCTCTTTCCACTATATTTTAAATTACCTAAATCGGACATCCAAATCAAAAGTTATGATAGTTTTAAGTAAACATACCTCTGAAACCCTGATTTGGAGTTAGTCCTTTTGGCCGACCTTCCTTTTGATGTATTTATGAAATTTAGGCCCCTATGAGTTTGAAATTTTGACCTATAATACTATGAAATGTCTTCTCTACAATTCCATATGTATGGTCAAAATTGGGTGTTCCAAGTAAAAGTTAGGTTAATTTCCCAAACCTTATTGATTAAATTGTCCTTTCTGGGCAAGAAAACTTGTATAGAATTCCACGCCTCCAATATTCAATACCTGATTCTAAAATTCTCACCCAACATACTATGTACTATCCTATTTCCAATGCAAGTGGTCTCACTTGATTTGGATCCTTTATGAAGAAGATATTACACTTTTACCTGTAACACTTGTTTGATACTAGTTACAAGACTAGTCAAAAACCCTATCTTCCATAGGGTGTATCTATGAAATTAAAACGACCTAGAAACTTAAATTAGTACCACATGTAACCTAATAAGTCTTATAAATAGTCTCCAAGTTTCTCTTTTTGAAGTATCACCGAAAAAAACTTATATAAAAAATTCCAAGATCACTTGCTTGAGGAAACAAAACCCTAGGATCGATGCTCTGATACCAAATGTAATGATCCAAATGATTAAAATATCGTAACAAAATAGAAGTACACACCATGAATAAAATGTGAGTGTGTAAAATAACTCCAAGATAAATAAGTCACACAATAACCACTTAAATAATAAGAGAACCTCCTCCACATAACCAAATACATTCATACATCACAATCCACATCTCTCAATAATGAATACATGATCTCTATATATACATATTCACACATGCACATGAACCCTTTTACTATTAGGCTGACTCTATTACATATATATTTACTCATAACAAATGCATTTATCCCCATATATTCCCCCCCTTTGGGTCATATCACATACATTTAACCCTTTATATGCCCCCCTTGGGTCATAACATCCTACATGTCGAACATGACACAGTGAGGAAATGTGTCAGGAACATGCTTGGCACATTTCCTATTCATAGGACACATGCCAAACACATTCCTGGCACACATACTCATCGTGTCCCGAAAATATGACATGTGTCCTATGCGTTGGGTGGCTCGCAACCCATAAAACTAAAAATTTTCCTCATTGTACTTTCATTTCACTCTCAGGTTGGAGTTGAAATTAATTTTGGAGTGAAGTTGGGGGTTATTATAAAGTGCTAGAAGGGATTCCAAGCTCCAAGAAAGTGGATTTGTCCACCATTCTTCAAGTTTTTTCCTACAACAATCCATTTTCTTCCCCATTTGACAAAAAACATGGCTCAATCATCAAGAGCAGTTGGAAAAGGTCAAATAAAAGGGAGGAATTCCCCCACTAATGTTGTACCCCCTCCTTCATTTTCATCAAGGTATTATAGTGTTCCATCTAGTGAAAGTGGGTCTGCAATGTAACAACTTCAAATGTTGAAAAAAAAAAATCTCTCTTTTAGTATGACAAGAGGCTCAAGATTCAAAGTATCCATTGTGGAAGTATGTTTCAAGACATCAAGGGACTAACACCAAGTTAAAGTGGGGAGGGAATGTTCTTTGTACATGTAGTTTTTTCAATAATCAATTTAAGAGAACCTACTTCTGAGTAAATGGCCATTTGTTGGGCACACTTTGTGGACTTGGACCATGTCAAGGAGTGAGTGCATCCAAATGAAGAGAATTGGAAAGAGAGGCCAATGATGGTGAGGGGATCATGACAACAACATCTAGGAAAACCAAGAATGAGGATCCTCTTCCATTATTGAGAAACTCATACCAATTATCCATTTGGGAGTGGGAGTGTAGTTCAAGCAACAACAATTGATCCAATGGACAAAATATTTAAGCAACTAAAGAACCAAGATGAGATTGATCTTACCATTGGTTTTTTTCTTCTATCTTAACTTCATCTCATTTAATTTTTCATGGTCTCCTTTATTTATTGATATGTGTCAAGCTCTAGCTCAAGGGGCTCTAGCAGGGTACATGCCTCTTGGTTCAGAGAAGCTTAGAACCACATTTTGTTGGTTAAGGAAAATAAGGAGGTGCATAAAATGTTAGAGCCTATTAAACCAACATGGCTCCTATCTGATGTTAGTATTGCTTCTAATGGATGGAGTACAGATGCAACACACCATCCACTCATCAATGTCATGGTGTCTTCCTTGAATTGACCAATCTTCTTGAAAGTGGTGGTTGCTCTTGGAAAATACAAGGATGCACAATATATGGGTGAGTTGTTCATTTAAGTTATTGAAGATGCAAGTGTTGATTTTTGTGTTCAAATCATTACAGATATGCACCTGTTTGCAAGAATGCTGGCATGATTTGGAAGCTAAATATACACAAATATTATGGACACCTTGCATTGTTCATTCCTTGAATTTAGCACTTAAATCCATTTCTTCATATGTGACATGGATCAAAAGTCTTATTGAGGATGTAGGCCATATCCACAGTTTTGTACAAAACCATACCAATGCCCTCAAAATCTATAAATAGTACACACAACTATCATTGTTGAAGATTACATATATGCAATTTTCCTCCTCATTCATTATTCTTAATAGGTTGAGGGAGGTAAAGACCACTCTTGGGTCCATGGTTATTTCAGAGTTTTAGTCTTTTTGGAGAAAGACAAATCAAGCTTCTTCAAAAAAGGTCAAGGATACAGTGTTAGATGATGTTTGGCGGGAGAGGGAAAATCTTACCATTAAGATCATGGACCCTATCATCTCTTTGTTATGGTTTGCAGACATGGAGCAACCCATCCTAAGAGAGGTTTATGAGGGGTGGGATTCCATGTAGATTCCACGAGGACCATTATTTTACAGAATGAGTCCAATGAGTATGGGACGACATCAGAGATATTTTTCACCACCATACAAGATATTCTTATCCACAAGTGGGATATGAATTGCACACCTTTGTGTTTCTTGGCTCACTCATTGAATCCCAAATACTACAACAATGATTAGCTTAGTGGTGGGAATTCACAAAGATTACCTCCTCACATGGATTGTGAGCTTTCACATAGGAGGAAGGGTGCATTTATATGGATACATTAGGATAGAGAATCCCTTGATGGGGTGGAGGAGGGCTTCATAGAGTTTTCCACTGGAAATGGAAGATTTTGAGGTTATGACGTGCTCAGAGACATGGGGGCTAAGAATCCCTATTCTTGGTGGACAACTCATAGGTGAGCATGCCCTCTTCTACAACAATTATCCATGAGGATCCTCTCTTAGGTTACTTCATCCTCTTGTTGTGAGAGGAATTAGAGCACATATGTTAAATTGTACAATTTGAAGAAGAGTAGGTTTGAGTAGTCCAGGGTAGAGACAATGGTGTATCTTCACACCAACCTCTGTCTTATTTACAGATAGAGGGAGGATTTTTTGAAGGGAAAGAAAAAAATTTGGGATGTGTTTCCTGATGATATGGGTTTGGACAACAATGTTGATTTTTCGTTTGCCAAATTGGATCTTAATGAACCAATGCTAGAGCCAATCACTTTGATGATGATGATCCTCTCGAGGGGTCGTCCTCCACACCAACAAATGCATAGATTGGATTGGATATAGAGGAGGAACCAGAGGATGGAGGAGAGAACAATGGCAATGATTTTGATTTTGATGATGATGACATGGAGGACTACTGACAGTCTCTTGTTATGGGATTCTTCCATCTACAATTCTAGTATCTACCCTATTTTATATTTTTCATTGTCATTCCCACTTATAGTAGCCTGTAGGCTGTAGAAGCGACTCAAGAGTCAGTATCTATGTAACACATTTTGATTTTGATGACTTAATGAACAAATTACAGTTTATGGTTCAAATTTCTTGTGTGTTTGTCATTGTATCATCATGATTGATGTAGTACTAGTTGTATGATTGAATTTATATCATCATCATGTAAATGTTTTACTTTCTAAGTTCTAATAAAATTTGAAYCTTTATCTATATTTYATTTTGTATGTGTAATTTAAATTGTGGTAAGACCTACTTCTATTTTTTTTAAGAAACTTCTTTAMATCAAGAGAATTTTTTAATTCATCTAGGTCACAAATTGCAATGATGTTCAACAATACATTCTCTTTTTTAAATCATTGATTACAATTCATTTGTAAGTTACTCTGGTTATATATTTTTTTAAATTTTAAACTTTTCATAAGAAGCAAATACTAAAGGTATTTCACTGGTTAAAAATAACCTATAAAACCTATTTGCTAGTTTTCGACTGTTTTATAAACTATACATTAAAAAATTCTACCAAAATCTATTCTCTATATTTCGACTTATTTTGTAGAAGTTACATAAAATATTTTTCAACTTGTTTTGTAGAAGTTACATAAAATATTCTAAACATAAACATTATGAGCAAAAGCTACTAAACTACAACCCCAAAGTCCAAACATGACATATGAGGAGAATACAAAGATTTTAGGTAGCATCACAGAGCACACAAGACAAACAAGACTCTTGACTTAGAGAAGCCAACAATTATTATCCCCCCCACTTTCTTCCTCGTCTTCTTATTCTTGTACAAGTTCACTGATGTCTTCTACAACTTTAGCGATGTCACTTGAATCGTTTTCTTCACCATCAGGTACAACTTCCCCTCCAGATGAGTTGTTTCCTTTGCCTTCAACTACAGTGGGAGGCACCCCATTGTTGCCTTGGCTAGTCTGCATAAAAATAAATAAAAAGATTTAAAATTACGCACTTAGTATGGTAATATTTAAGATATAGCAGTAAATAGATTGTACCTTAAACAAAATCAACACGGCCTTGGC
>JASDQU010515262.1:38079-51568 GCA_032191745.1 Picea mariana | reverse complement strand
CGACATGTTAACAATTTGGTTCGGGGGAATAAAATCCAAAACGAGAGGCATAACTAAGATTTCTAATCTCCCACACATATGTTTATCCAAGGCCCACATGACCATGATACCCACAATCGCC
Source organism: Picea mariana (assembly GCA_032191745.1). Taxonomy (NCBI): domain Eukaryota; kingdom Viridiplantae; phylum Streptophyta; class Pinopsida; order Pinales; family Pinaceae; genus Picea; species Picea mariana. The sequence continues at coordinate 51,447 of JASDQU010515262.1, read as the reverse complement.
TAGAAAAATGTTATTTAAAATTGACCCCTTGTTTAGAAATTGCATTGTGCTTCACTGAGAAAAACCCTACTTCAGAAGATCCTATAGAAAACAATTTTCTATGAAATAAAATGAGAGTGGACAGGTAACCCTAGATCTAACTCACCTCCTCAAGTCATTCAAGGACATTTTGACAATTTATTCCAGGGGAATAAAATCCAAAATGTGTAGCATAATGAAGTTTTGTAAGCTCCCAAACCTCTATTTGAACAAGGTCCATGTGACCACACTAACCAAAATCGCCCGACATGGTGTTCTTTAAGATCGACCCCTTGTTGATTTTTTTTAAACCTTTTTTCCGCCCTCGCAGGTCGCCCTAGCGTGCCTCTGAGATCATTGTGCCCGCTCGATCGATTTGCAGCGCCCTCTTAATCCATGGAGGCTCTCGGGGATCCTGACCCACCCTCAGAGCTCCTCGCTTTCAGAAATATGGTTGCAGCTGGTCCAAAGCGCCTGCCCTTAGCGATCTAGCAAAAGTTTGTAAGGAAAATGGATACTATCCCTATGGTGGCTCTGCCTGAAGAAGAAACTTGTAAAGCAGCTCTGAATCTGGCCGAGAGAGGTCTCATAGGTCAATTTATGGGCCTCTGGCCTTCTCCTAAATTAGTGGAAGAGTGTACTGAAAGGAACTGGAGGCATCTGATCAAAGAGGGAGTCAAAAGTTACATTGTAGGAAAGGGCTTTTTCATTTTCATCTTCGAGAACTCGGAAGACAGGGGATTAATTTTCAGTAACGGGCCATTCTTTATGGGTCCTTAGGGACTTTACCTAAACAAATGGACTCCCGATTTTGACCCCACTCATGATGTTCCATCTTCTATTCCGGTTTGGGTCAGGCTCCCTCACCTTCCTCTCCACTGCTAGAACCAAAAATCCCTTCATAATATAGGTAACGCGTTGGGAAAATACATAGATCAAGCAACAAGAAAGGATCAATATTCCTGTGCTCGCATCTGTGTAGAAGTGGATTTAGAAGAGGGTCTTCCGGAAGCAATTAACCTCACCATAGTTGGGTGGACGCATGTTCAGGAGCTGGATTATGAGCAATTACCATTTAAATGCAGACACTCTCACGGGCACGGACACTTTGCAAAGCATTGAAAGAAGAAAGCTGAGGAACAAGTAGACAAAAATAATGGGGAATCATGGACTCTAGTTCAGAAAAATGTAAACACAAAAAAAGGAAAAGGTAAAGGCCATTTGACCGGAGGTCCCAGCAGCGACAAAAATGGAATAGAAACAGATGCTACCCCAAAGGGTACAGTAAACGCCCAGAACAAGCAAGCAAATCTAACCGAGGAGAATGGAGATCAGGCAAAAGAAACACCTTTAAACAAAGTGGGAGGGGAAGCTCATCATATTGAAAGCAATCAAGGTAGCCCCTCCAATCCTTCATACGCAGAAATCCCTAAGAAAAAATCAGAGGAAAGCTCAGGCTCCTCAGAGGATGAAACCTTCGAGCGCCCTTCGAAGAAAGTAGGAAGGAAATCCCGTAAGGAAAAGAGGGAGGAGGAGGCAGAAAGGCAAAAAACACAAGGTAGTCAGTCCACAATAGAAATGTCCATTGGCCGAAATACCAGACCAAGGCCTTCCAAGGGAGGTTCCAATCCCCCCCCCCTCAAGTAAATAATGAAACTGGTCTCGTGGAATTGCAGAGGTCTAGGGAACCCCTCTAAAATAGAAGCAGTCAAGGATTTACTGAAAGTAGACCCCTCAGAGATTCTCATGCTCCAGGAGACCAAAATAGAAGGGGAATCCCTTCTAGAGATCAGTAGAACTAAGTGGAACAAAAGAACAGGTAAAGAAGTTAGTGCAAGGGGAACCTCTGGAGGGTTGGAAACTCTTTGGAACGAAGACTCCTTCCACCTGAACAAGCATTTTGAAACACAGCATTGGATCTTCACGGAACTGAAGCACAATGCAAGTAAGCTTTCCATCTCTCTTTTCAATCTTTATGTACCAGTTTCTTATGCTGAAAAACGAGAATGCTGGAACACTCTCTCATCCTATTTAGAGGAGACCTCTCCTAGCAATATCATCATAGTTGGGGACCTTAACATCGTAATAAAAGAAAAAGAGAAGAGGGGAGGCTCCAACAACACAGACCCCATGCTGGTTAAGGTAGAGGAAATCATGCAGGTTTGGGATATCTTAGATTTCAATCCCATTCAAGGCAGTTACACTTGGACCAACAACAGGGTGGGACCGGAACATATCTCTACCCGTTTAGACCTCTTTCTGGTGAAAAGCTCCATTATGATGAACAAAAAGATCATCACTACCAAAATCCTACCAAAACTTACTTCAGACCATAAGCCAATACAACTCCTAATGGAAGAAGAAGAAGATCTAGGCCCTATTCTGTTTCGCTTCATCCCTTTATGGATTGAGAGAGATGACTTCCTAGAGATAGTAAAATTAGCATGGTCCAAGTCCTTCTTGGGATCTTCAAGCTATGTATGGGAGCAAAAGTTGAAAGTCACTAAACAAGCCCTGGAGAAATGGATAAAGAAACTAGCCTCTACCCCCACCGATCAAAGAAAAGTAGCAGTGCAGTCACTGCAAATCTTGCAAACAACTATGGAAAGCAAAGATATCACAACAAAGTTGTTGGAAAAAGAAATTAAAGCTCAACATTCCACTCATCAATCCTTTCGAAGGGAGGAAGAATACTGGAGACTTAAATCCAGAAGTCTTTGGCTGAAGGCTGGGGACAGGAACACCTCCTATTTTCACTGGCAATACAGAGCTAGACTGTCTAGGAACCACATAGTAGAAATAAAAATAGAGGATGGCCAAGTCTGCAAAGGGTTCAATCAAGTCAAAGCTGCTGTAGAATCCCATTTCAGGAACTTATATCGAGAAGACATTCAAAGTAATGATGAGGAAGATGCCAATCTCCTCTCCAATATCCCGCCCCTCATCAGTCTAGAAGACAATGAATTACTCTGTCAGCCAACCACAGAGGAAGAAATCAACAATGTTATTTGATCAATGGAGGCAGACAAGGCCCCCGGGCCTGATGGATTCACAATACACTTTTATGAATCCCGGTGGCACATTATAAAAGATGACCTTCTTAAAATGATTAGCAGGTGCATGAAAAAAGCGAAGGTCGATGGAGGAACCAATTCTACTTACCTGGCATTAATCCCCAAAGACTCCAATCCTGAAACATTCACAAGATACAGGCCAATATCGTTGTGTAATGATTCTTATAAAATCTTGGAAAAACTCCTAGTGAATCAGATCAAGCCGTTGCTTAAAAATCTGATCACCAACTTTCAAGGCGGATTTGTGGAAGGTAGGCATATACAGGACAACGTAATTCAAGTGCAGGAGATTGTTCACACAAGCATACAGCGGAACGAGAAAGGAATGCTGATAAAACTGAACATGGTGAACGCGTTTGACAGAGTCAATTGCTCGTTCCTGTGTAGAGTCCTTCTCTCATTTGGTTTTTCGCCTTAGTTTGTCCATATTATCAAGGCTTGTATTGATAAACCTTGGGTCGCCCCCTTAGTCAATGGCCGTCCAACCAGCTTCTTCCAATCTCAGAGAGGCATAAAGAAGGGATGCCCTCTATCTCCATTCCTATATATTATTATGGCGGATACCCTCAGTCGAAATCTCCTTGCTGAAAGGATTGTTGGTAATATTCTGGGCCTCAATTCTTCTGCTGGAATTGAACCTTTAAACCATGCGATTTTCACTGATGATTCGCTTCTAATCGGGGGCGCCTCCACTAGAATAGCTAAAGCATTCGATTCAGTCCTTAGAAGTTATTGTAGATCCTCGGGAGCTCTAGTTAATGCGAACAAAAGAGAAGTGTACAGTTGGAATTTAAGTTAGACTGAACTTTCAGTTATCACTGCCATCCTTGGGTTCAAAGATCACGAAAATTGGGACAGAATCAAGTACCTTGGACTCCCTATCATCTCAGGCGGCAATAAAAGAACGTTATGGAGCTACATCATATCCAAGATCAAAACCAAAATCGTTGTGTGGGGAGGATATTGGCTAACAAAGGGCGGCAAAGTCATTCTTATTAAATCCGTTCTGTCGGCACTTCCTATTTACCAGGCAACGTTCCTCTTAGCACCCCGATCTGTGACGAAGCAGATTTCTAAGCTACTCAGAGACTTCTTGTGGCAAGGAGGGAAGGGTAATGATAACAAATTTCATTTGGTGAATTGGGAGGTGGTAAAAAAACCCACAGCAGAGGGAGGATTGCAAATTAGGGACCCTTCTTTTGCCAATCTAACGCTTGGAGGAAAGATCCTGTGGACGTTGATTGATGATCCTGAGCATCCGGTGAGTGCCACTCTACATGCAAAATATGGGGTAAATAACACTCTTATGAATCTTCAAAGCGATAGCTCTGTAAAATGCACGCAGGTATGGAAATTGTGCTGCAAAAGCAACAAATTTTTCAAAAACTCGGTGTACAGAATCCCTGGCAACAGAAAACGCACTTTAATGTGGCTGGACAGCATCATGGGGAGACAACCCCTGGCAGAAAACGCTGACATTATAGATCTTAGAGACTGGTTGGAGAGAGCAGGAGTTAACAAACTTTACGATCTCTCGAAATGGGATCAGCATGGAGACTGGGCAGGCTGGGACTTCGACGGAGTCCCACCCCGCTTATCTCAACAACAATCTATGCTAGAAGATCTGCTTGAGGAAGCTACCCCTTTTAATAGAACCATGAAAGACAGATGGGGATGGGGCCAGACAGGAATATATACCAATGCGGAAAGATATAGAGCATTACAGGTTGCAAGAAACAACAGCCAAACCCCGGCTTTCTGAAAAAGAGTCTGGGATCAAGTAGCCATTCCAAAAGTGAACTTCTTCTTCTGGACCCTGATGCACAACAAACTTCTCATGGGAGACAATTTGGAGAAAAGGAACATAGTGGGGCCGTACAGATGCACGTTATGCAACAATAATTCAGAGTCAGCCCAGCACCTGTTCATGGACTCCATTTTTTCCAAAGAGGTTTGGGGCCTCTTTCTTCAGGATTTTCAGATCACAATTCCTTCACAAAATTCGGTTACGGATATTTTTGCCGCTTGGAGTCTAATCTAACCCCAGCGCATCCCCTCTAAATCCTTTTGGAGAAAAATATGGATAGCAATCCCCAAATATGTTTGCTGGCAGCTTTGGTTGACTCGCAATCAGTTGATATTCAAAGAGGAGCGGCATTCTTCGCTGCAAGTAGTGGAAAAAGCTAAATCTTTCCTTTTGGAAGCGACACAACAACAGTATGATAAAGAGGACCCCTTGTTATAGCCGGAGGAAAATAGGTGGTTAAGCTCTCTTGTGCCAGTTCCGAGTAAGCATTTCCCTTCCCCAAAATCAGCCAAACTGGAATGGCGAATAAGAGATGATGACGACAAATTCCAGGCTTGGTGGAGGACTAAAAATTTATCAACAATTTTCTTTGATGGGGCTTCTAAAGGAAACCCCGGTGCAGCAGGTGCTGGGGGGGTCATCCACTCCCCGGACGAGTCTTCAAAAGACTGTTTCTTCTGGGGTTTAGGTCAGAAATCCAACAATCAAGCTGATTTGTTAGGGCTTACCAAAGCTTTCCTTCTCGTCAGAGAAAAAGGAGTCAAAGAACTTCAAGTTTTTGGAGACTCAGAGGTAATAATAAGAAACCTAATCATGGAGACTCAGTTCAACAATGCCAGCCTAAACAAAATCCTAGACAGGATGAAGAGAGTCATTCTAGACTTCAATTCCTGCAAGTTTTACCATATTTTAAGAAAGTCAAACAGCGAAGCTGATATGATGGCGAACAAAGGAAGCTCTCTTATGAAAGGATTGCTTATTGTAAACAACGAAAGCTACTTCCAAACTCACTGAAAATGATGTAAATCTAATGCAGTTGCAGCTTGAAATCTATTTTGTATTTGGGGTTGCCTCGGCAATGACCCACCTTCCTTTCAATTAAATAAATACCATATCTGTTTCAGTAAAAAAATAAATATCAACCCCTTGTTCAAAAATTGCAATGTGCCTCACTGAGGAAAACCCTAGTTTTGAAGATACTTCGACAAATATTTTTTTGGGAAAAGGAATGATAGTGGAGGGCTACCTCTATTTGTAACCCCATTCCAGGAGTCCAATGCAACTGACGGTTCATCCATCCGAGTCCCAGTTAGATTTTTATGGTGAGTTGTAACTTTCCTCCTCAAGCCATTAACACATGTCATGTTAACAATTTGGTTTAGGGGAATAAAGCCCAAACAAAGATACATAAATGAGTTCCATAATCTCCCAAACATGTGTTTATTTAAGGACCATATGACCACACTACCCACAATAACCCAACATAGTTCTCTTGAAGATCGACCCCTTGTTCATAAATTACACAATGCCTCACTAAGAAGAACCCTTCTTCCAAAGATCCTTCAACAAACTATTTTTTTGGAAATGAATAACAATAGAAGGGTTCTCCTAGATGTAACATCCAAATGCATATGAGCCCTAKTTATATTTTTAYGATGATTTGTAACTCACCTCCTCAATCCATTCAGRGACATGTTAACAATTTGGTAWAGAGGCATAAAATCCAAACCAAGCRCGACATAACTGAGTTTTGTAAGCTCCCACACATATTTCTAGCCAAGGCCCATGCAACCACTCTACCCACAATATCCCAACACAATGTTCTTCAATATCGACCCCTTGTTCATAAATTGCATTGTGCCTCAATCAATAAAACCCTAGTTCCAGAGATTCTCCAAAAAATGGTTTTCCAAGAAACGAAATGATAGTGGAGGGGTTCCCATAACTATAACATGGTGCCAAGATTCCAATGCAACTGACAGTTCACCCATTTAAGGTCTGATTAGAATTTTATGGTGAATTTCAACTCACCTCCTTAATCCATTCAGGGACATGTTGATAATTTGGTCTAGGGGCATAATATCCATCTTCGAAAAAACCAAATGGGTTGAATCTCATGCTTTTACAGTAATAATGCCAAAAAAAAACACCAAGAAAAAGACATACTACAACAAATAATTTACCAAGTATTGTGGAGGTTAATGGATCGAATTGGAAAATATTGATATGTGCATATTTGGAGATTTGACTTTTATTCCCATGCAATAAACCTTGTTTCTTGTGTAATATGAAAATGTTAGTGTCACCCTATCTTTGACAAATTATAAATGAATATAAATCCACTTAAGAAAATTTTTGACATGTGAATAATTTTTAAAACTTATTTCATTGTTTAAGAATTTTTATTATCTCTTCCTTTTCCATATGTGACATGTTTATTTTTTTTGATGACCACTTGTAATTATGACAAGGAAATTCAAGGAAAGGAAAGACAATGCAAGGAAACGCAATGATAGAAATGGAAATGGAAGGCATGGCAAGGAAAGGGCTATGTCTAGGTCTAGGTCTAGGTCTATATCATGACTTATACCATGAACTAGACCTATACCATTCCCTATACCTAAACCTATACCATGACCTATACCTAGACCTAGACCTAGACCTAGACCTAGACCTAAACCTAGACCATGACCTAGAGCTAGATCTAGAGCTAGAGCCAAACCATTACCTAGACCTATAACTATAGCTAGATCTACACCATGACCTATACCATGGCCTAGAACTAGATCTAGACCTAGACCTAGACCTAGACCTAGAAATGGCAATGTAAGACTTAGAAAGGAAAGGATATACTTGGAAATGAAAGGCATTGTAATGAAAGGAAATGGAAAGGTAAGTCATGGAAATGAAATGTAAGGAAAATCAAGGCTAGACATGGTTCAGGTCATGGTAATAGTCTAAGTCTAGTTCTAATTCAAGGAAATGCAAGGAAAGGAAATGCAAGGCAAGGAAATGGTAAGACAAAGCAAGGAAATGCAAGGATAGAAACGGAAAGGAAAGGAATGGAAAGGCATTACAAGATCATGACCTATACCTAGACCATGACCTAAACCTTGGCCTAGACCATGACCTAGACCTAGATCGAGACATAGACCTACACCATGACTATGACATAAACCATGAACTAGACCTAGAACTAGGCCTATACCTAAACATAGACCTAGACCTTTCCTTGACATATACCTAGAAATTACAAGGAAATATATGGCAAGGAAAGTCTATACATAGAAAGGAAAGGAAAGGCTAAACCTAGACCTAGACATAAGAAGGAAAGGAAAGGAAAGGATAGCCATGGAAAGAACATTCAACACAAGACAAGGTAAGGTAAGTCAAGTCAAAGCATGGCAAGGAAATGCAAGTAAAGTCAAGGAAATGCAAGGCAAGGCAAGTCTAGACATGGAAATGCATGGCAAGGAAACGTCTAGGTCTAGGTCTAGGTCATGGTCTAGGTCAAGGAATAGGTCTAGGTCTACACCTAGACCTGGACCTACAGCATGACCTACTCTTAGACCTATACCTACACGATGACCATGACCTATACGTTGATCTATACCATGACCTAGACCTGGAACTAGACCTATAATTATATGTAGAACTTGCCTAGACCTACACCTAGACCTAGACATGGCAAGGCAAGACATGGAAAGGAAAGTATATGCATATCAAGGAAGGGAATTGTTATGCAAGGCAATGGAAAGACAAGAAAAGGAAATGGAAATGAAAGGAAAGGAAATGCAATGTAAGGAATAGAAAGGATAGACATGGCAAGGCAAGGCATGGGCAAGGAAAGGTAGAGGTCTAGCTCCATCTCATGTTCTAGGTTTAGGTCTAAACCTAGACCTTTCCTAAACCTATAACTAGACCTAGACATGGAAAGGCTAGACATTCGAAGAAAAGGCATGGAAATGCAAGGCATTTCAAGGCATGGCATGGCACAAAAAGGAAAGGTTATGGAAGAAAAGGATAGACATGGAAAGGAAATGCAAGGAAAAACATGGAAAGACAATGTAAGGCAAGGAAATACCAGGTAAGGAAATGACAAGGCAATAGAAAGGAAAGGCTAGGCAATGAAATACCACATTTTTATATGAAATGATGAAGGATGAAGGATTCAAGGCATGGATAACAAGAAATGAATTTCAAGTTAGACTAAATGATATTGCATGTGACTTGATCATTTTTTGTTTTGTCAAATTTCAACATGGGTGGTTGGAAATGATGCCCTCCAATATCATAAATGTACAATGGTATATATGTTTGAAGCTTTGATATATTTATGGCACACATCACTTTAGTTTTGTTGTTGCACCTAAGTTATGTTTAGGTACCTCTAAGTAATTGGAATATAGAGAATTATATAAATTAAATGCGAGAGCGCTACTTTATGACATATGTATGTCCCCTCAAATCATAAAAGTCCAATGTTTGAAATTTACACCTCGATATTATCCTCCAATGATATATTGTTTGCAAATGTTAACTTAATGTGATTGAAACATATCAAGTACCACTAATCAATGCATTATTTCCAAGAATGAATATCAACTGAAACATAGTATCCTACCATTTATTGAACATAATTTCCATTCATGTGATGAAAAACCCAATTTGTTTGTTAGAATCCAAAGCATTTGAAATCTATAAAGATAGAACTTGAGTATCAAATTTCCATAGGACCTAATGCGTAATTTACACAAATAGCTAAAGGGACACATTTCTATGTTACCACTAAAATAGCAAAGTATTTCCAAATATCTTCAATGTGATCCTATATGAAAATATAACAATATTTTAAATCCATATGCATGTGAAGTAAGTCTTAAAAAGTTGTTGGTCCAAGATCATAAATGCCTTCCTTAAGAAGAAATGATGTCAAATATACACATCTGCCTAACTCCCAAAATAATAGTAGTTGAAGAGTGAAGATAAAAATCTATGATCAAATGGCAAGTTATCAAGGTAGCTTCACCCACAACTAGATATATGTATCTGCAAAGGTGATAAATGAAGTGATATCCCCTATAACTATGTATTTTTCTTGTATCCCTAGTAATATTTGGAAATAAACATCAACACAAAATTATTGTTATTAACTATTAGTTTTAATGAATATATAACACGTCAAGAGCCTTTTAGGAAACAATTAAACAATACATTGAAAACTAAGGAAAGCATATTTATATGTAATGTTAATAACAAAACTCATTCCGCATTGATTTGAGAAGCAAGTTCAATTTGATTCAGATGGTATACATCAGTCTTTGCACTTAGTACTTTTTACATAAATACTAAAGTCCCAAAATCAGGGAGGGTGGACTTGATTAAAAAACATATAAAAAATATTGAACAATGGACACTAGATGCTACATTTTCAATGTTGGTATAATGCAATGTTTCAATGTTGGTATAATGCAATGGAAAAACATGTAAAGGCAAGGAAAAACATGGCAAGGAAAGGAAATACATGGAAATACATGGAAAGACACAACATAATACAAGGAAAAGCATGGAAAAACATGGAAAGAAAAGGAAAGACATGGCAAGGAAAAGAAAGGCAATGCAAAGAATGACATCACAAGGAAAGGCATGTGAAGGAAGGGAATGGCATGGGAAGTAAAGGCAAAGGAAGGAAATGCAATGCAAGGCAATGCAAGGCTAGACATGGAGAGGAAAGGAAAGACAAGGCATGGTAAGGAAATGTCCAGGTGTAGCTATAGGTCTCAGTCTATGTATGGAAAGGTAAGGCAAGGAAATGCAAGGCATGGAAAGGAAAGGCATGTCATGGAAAGTCAAGGAAATGCAAAACAATCCAAGGATAGACATGGAAGGAAAGGCGAGGAAAGGCATGGAAATGAAAGGAAATGCAAGTCAAGTCAAGCCAAGGAAATACAAGGAAAGGAAAAGAAAGGAAAGGAAAGGAAACATTAGGAAAAGGTCAATTAGGTGTCACAAAACCCAATGTAGTGTGGTTTTGAAATATCACACGATTAAGAAGAAAATTGCAAAAGGAAGAAATTCTAGTTTCTTATATCATTTATAATAAAGTTGTTTGGATGTACGTTTCAACATTATTCTTACCATATTAAGATGAAAATTCATTCATATAGGTTTCCATTAGTACATTATGGTTGAAATGGGTTTTTAACATTAACAGGTTTGGAGAAAATGGAAATTGATGAATAGTGTTTTTTTCCTTAATAAAATAAGTGGAAAATAGCCAAATGGAAAAATTTAGTGCTTAAAATTTTATCTTAAATATTTAAAGGTTCATCAAGCTCTCCCATAATTCTTGCAATAAGTCTCACTCATATCTATGTTTCATTTGTATCATATGATTTTAATAATTCGGTCACGTGTATATAACTATGTTTGATATATTTAAACTTGAATTTTATAGGATATTGATTAGAGTGGTTTGAGTGATATAATAAGAGAAAAAGAAGGAATGATAATATCAATGGATTGTATGCCATACATTACACATGAATGTAACTAGAAATAAAAGAGCCACATGTTTACCCAAATCTTGTTAAGGACCATACATTCATCAACATCAAATAGAAAAACAATGAAATTCATAAAAAGTGCACCATGAAATCTATGTGTGTGTGTGTGTGTATTCACAATCATCTAAACTACACATTTTTTACAAAATGGCACATTGTGCCCAATATACAAAACAACAACAAGTGCCCTAACATAGAAAATTTCCATATGTTAGCCTAGATACAAAATGGAAGTCATTGGTCACTCATTGACAACTTCCACTCTCCCAACAATCAAGAACATCCAGGAAATCAATATTTATTCTCTTAATAAAAGAAGCACCTCAATTGGTTTTGCGCATGGTTGTAGTTCATCACTCCAGAGACTAGATAAAGAAAGAACATTCTTATATTTTTTTTCCACAATAAATAAAAATACTTACAAAATGATACTTTGTAATTCAACCCAAGACAAATCACTGCAAATGATACTGAAAATCGCCAAGGTGTTACCCTCCTCTGCATCCCTAATCTCTCAGCGATGCCACCCATCATCAGTTGCAAGGATACAATCATGAAATTTAAACAAGTATGCATTAAATCGATTACATTCATGATACATAAAAAATGATGATCAAAAAATTATATCACTGTGAATAAATCGAGAAATGGTGGAGAGTTGATGGAAGGTGGAATGCTCATATGTACAACCTGCTCTGAGGCAATATATACTATGGCATCCTTTGTGGATGGCGCAGCTAAAATGGTGGTGGAGGTGTCACACTTGTGCATTCAATGTGGATGGATATGATGGAAGAGGTGGTGGGGATGGGTGTCTTGCAGATGAAACCACTGTGGATGGATGGGATATGAAATATGTTGAGGGTGAGTGCAAATAAAACCTCATGGGTTGTACAAGGGATGGTAATAAACTTGAGATGGAAAGAGGTAGTCAAATATTCGTGGAAGGGTTCCCAAGGAATATACTAGCCCTGTAGCTAAAGAAAAGTTGTGCAACCTGCATACATATTAATAATATTGCTATTAGTACCAAAAAGTAAAATTCAACAAAATAAATAAAACAAATGTGAGATTTAAACAATATTTAACTCAACACATGATACCTATGAAGGTTATGACTTGTCCATCCTAGCTAGACATTGCTCGACAACATATGGTACTTCAACTTGTAGAAACACAATAAAATTATATTTGACGATATAAGAAAATAAATAAATCACTTTGGTGAATTTATCAGATGTGGAACATATGTGTGTATGTGTTACACTGAATGAGCAGGCTCTCTCTACTACTACATTAGTGGTGGAGACCAACACTGATTTATCTATCAATGTAGAGTAGAGGGTCTAGTATAGGGGCGTGGCAACTAAAAAACATCATACAATAAGATATCGAAGTAAATAAACATAATACTATATGTGTGTGTGAAGAACATAGAGATGGTTAAGATACTAACCTCCTCCATAAAAATATGATGTCCATTGGCCTCCATCGGCCCATAAAAAGTCTACCCACAACTTGAGCATCTATGAGGATCGAATGTCTATTATGTCCATGTTCCCTCTCCTAGATGCACTCTATTGTAGGGTTTGAACATTCCACCTCTCTTCCAACGTCACTATCAGGCACCTCAAGTCGAGATAGTGCGAGAATAATCCCATGTTTCACTAGGCTCTGAGTCAATGCTAATAAATATAAATGTGTCTGTTGGATGCCTTCTGAAATGGGAGGATGTTCAGTAGGGGGGTTTACTCCTTGACCTAGGAGGAAAAGGAATTAGCATAGGGTCATACCTAGTATGCTCTATATCCTGTGCGGACCCTATACCCACCCCCTGGAATTCACCAATGTCAAAGTAGTTGACATGGTGACCCAAAATAAATTATCCCCATAATTTCCTCAC
>JASDQU010515261.1:35954-50615 GCA_032191745.1 Picea mariana | reverse complement strand
AAATTTCCAGTAAAAATTTGTAGTAAAGAAATTTTGGTTAAAAGCTTTAAGCTTTATGTCTTATTTTTATCTAATGGAAAAATATTGAAGTATTGATACATAGTTTTCTTAGCAAAGGCGCAGTTGGTATATTTTGCACATGTTACAACATTATGAGAAGCTGTAATATTTTATTTTGTTCTGTACTCTTAAAATACCATGGAGAATACACTTAAACTTGTTATTTAAGTGTCATAGATGTCATTTGGATGGATCCCTGCTCATTGGCAATGGCTGATTCTGTCAAGATCTAGGATTGTAATAACATAGTGGATAAGTTAATGCATGATCTATCATGTTTTCAAAATGGAGATTATTGTATGCCAGATATATCATTGTGGGGTAAAATCCATTGTCGAGAGGAAGAGCATTGGATTGTGTGCCCAGAATTGTTGTTGTTTGTAGAAGAAAAAATTGACCAGAATTCGAGGTCATCTCATTATTGTCATATAACAAAGCATATCCTGTGAGAGACAGTTTACAGGTGGAGCCTATGTAACTAGAGATCAAGTCACCAAAAATTTTAAAGAATAATTCAACTCCTACATTCTTGAGTAGTGTTTGTTCAGAATTCTGTTGAGTTTAAATTTGATATTGTCTGTTGGATTATTTTTAAAGAACAAAAGACCTATTTTGAACCTGTTTTTGTTCAGAAATTTCCACAACCTTCTCACAACAAAATCAGTGAATGAATTTGATAATGATCAGATGATAGATCAGTGTTTCAATCTTCATTTGTGTATGCATTATGAAAGCGTACACATATATTCTTGGCAATTGTTGTGAATGATGGTTAAGAAAATTTGAACCACCTATCCCTGACAGGGGGAAATCTAAAGTTTTCAATGGGGATATTGAAAACTCTCTAATCTTAGTTTGTTATCTTACCCTAACTGTCATACCGCTACAGGACAATTATGATATATGTAATATATATATATATTATTGATGATGTACATATTAATTGAATTGACTTCTTACACGATTGATGATGTACATATTAATTGAATTGACTTCTTGTCTTTTCACCGTGCCTTCTTAATCTTATTGTTAGTTATATACTTTCTTGCCTATATTAAAAATGGTTTTATAGACTGAATATCTGAGTGCTGCGGAATATAAAACACTACAGACTATACACATTTCGAAAATGACAGATCAGGTTTAAGCAGTCTGATTTTTGGTGGCTTTTCGCTCAGATTGGAAGTCTTAAATCTAAAAAAAAAAAAAAAATTGAAGTCAATATACCTTAAGAGACATGGTTTCGGTGGAGAGATAAACTTGCTGCCAACATATAAAGCTTCAGAATGCTCAGTTCAAGAGGTGGGGACATTTGGTAAGGTGGGAAAATACCCAAAGGTTTGTGCGGTGCATAGTACAGTGTAGAGAGTTCTACCAGAAAATTCAAATAGTTGGTAGGATGTAATAATAAAAAGAGTCGACCTACTTATTGACTCRGACTGACCTTGTTGACTCTCTCGTGGCACAAATTTCTCCATTTTTCTCAGATGGAAATAGTGCCATTACTTTTTCGCATTCCATTCCACGATCTAGAGAATTTAGATCTTACCACTTATTCAAATACATAGATACCTACATTCATTTACAAATATATCAAAATTTTATTAAAAGTCTATTTATAAAAAAATATTCTGTAGTAAAATTTATGTAAATTTATTCAGTACCAAACATAAATAATTGGGTAGTTATTTTTTTAATAACTTTGACTTAATGTAAACCTCTTTTATGTGTACTGTGTAGAACAGTGTTACGGACTTCCACATGTTAACTTGATAGTGGTAATATTTAATTGATAATGATAATATTGAAGTGATGTGATCATATAGGTCTTGTCTTTGTTTAATTGTTCTATGAAATGATTTTTTTGGTTGAAATTTGGTGGTGTACCTTGCAGAACAACGTTATTTACTTCCACATGTCAATTTGATAGTGGTAATATTGAAGTGATGTGATCATATAGGTTTTGTCTAACTGTTCTATGAAATGAGGCCCGGATGAGGCCCACATTGATCCCAGTTCCTATCCCTTCTCTCTAATCCCCCAACTAGTGAAGAATGAGGACAATCTCAGTCTTACAGCCCCAATACAACTAAAAAATCTCAAGAAAGTGATCGACCACATGAAAGATGACAAGGCCCCTGGATCCGACAGCTTCACAATGCACTTCTACAAAGTCTACTGGCCAATCATCAAGGCTGATCTACTAAGAATGGTCTGGAAATCGTAAAATTGTCTCAAAATCGGGGGCATCACCAACTCATATTTCTTAGTGTTGATCCCAAAAGAAAAATGGGTGAGCAACCTCATTAGATTCTGTCCAATCTCTCTTTGCAACACAGGCTACAAACTAGTCACCAAAATCATAGCCAACAGGCTCAATAAAATTCTGCCTAACATCATCTCAAAAAACCAAGGGGGTTTTATCAAAGATTGCCAAATTCCAGACAATATAGTGATGTTCCAAGAAGCAATCCACTCGAGTTGACAGCACAAAGAAGAAGGTATGGTTACTAAGCTAGACTTAGCCAATGCCTTTGATAGAGTTAGACATGATTTCCTTTTCACAGTAATGGAGAAAATGGGATTTGCCCAAAAATTCATAAACTGGGTTAAAGCTTCTATTTCCTCCCCTTGGATCTCCCCATTGGTGAATGGGCGATCTGCAGATTACTTCCAAGCCTCTAGAGGCCTGAGGCAAGGGTGTCCATTGTCTCCTTTCCTGTATGCAATCCAAGCTTCATTTCTAAGCTTCTAGTTGGACTACTGCCAACAGACCCATTCACTTTCGGGACTCAGAATGGTGACAAACGTCAAAGACATTAACCAAACGCATTTTGAAGATGACACCCTTCTCTTTGGAGGAGTCAGTGTCCTCTTAGTGAGGAATTTTAAGAGAGATATCGACCGATACAAAGAAGTTTTGGGAAGCAAAATCAATTACAATAAAATAAGACTCTATGGATGGGATTGCTCACCACGAGAGATGCTCGAAATCACCAGAGATTTAGGAATGGAAGGGACAACGATCTAGGATTTGTTCAAATACTTGGGAATCCCAATATTCAAAGCATCCCCCAGGGTCTTCCATTGGCTCCCCCTTCTTGACAATCTAAAGCATCGAATCCAAGCATGGGAGCTAAGTGGATAAATCTTGTAGGGAAAGTGGTCCTGCTGAAATCTGTCCTCTTTGGTCTCCCAATCTATCAAAACTCAATTCTTCTTGTGCCTAAAACCATCATTACCAAAATATATGCTTTGCTGAGAATATTCCTGTGGGAAGGTGGAAAGGAAAATGAGAGGAAACTCCATTTAATAAACTAGGAAAAAATCAAGAAACCGATTCTTGAAGGTGACCTTCAAATTCGAGACATTATTGCCCAAAACCTGGATATGGGGGATAAAATTTTGTGGAAACTAATCTCCAGCAAACTCTCTTGGAGCAAGGAAGTACCGTGGAAAAAATACTTCCGGGGGAAACGTATCAAGTGCTTGGATCGACGTCCGAAAGCCCTTAAAGGCTTGCTAGTTTTCATGCTCTATCTCAAGGTCTTAGATCTCTTCAAATCCAATCTGACATCAATTCCTAGCAATGGGAAATGTATAAGGGTCTGGGAGGATTCAATCCAAGGAGAGCCACCATTGGATCACCACGAAGGATTGGCCAATATAAAAAATTGGCTACAATCCAACAACCAACTCACCATTTAGGACATCTCAAGCTGGGATGAAGATGAGGCAGGCAGCTTGAAAGACTGGAACCTTGGAAATTATCCAGAAAGTCTTGAAACAGAAGATCGAAGCCTGCATGAGGAAATTCAAGGGAAGTCCCCCCTTAAAGCCTCAACCAAGGACAAAAGAGGCTGGGGCACAACCACTATGAAATACTCTGCAGCTGAAGGCTACCGGCTTCTACAAGCAATTCCTCACGTTCCTCCCGATCCAACGTCGTGGAAGAAAATTTGGTCCTACAAATTGATTCCCGAAATCGATATGTTCATTTGGATGATGGCCCACAAAAGCATTTTGACAAGTGAAAATATAATACGAAGAGGGTGGCAAGGCCCTTCAAGATGCCCTCTTTGCACGGATGAGGAGGAAACCACAGATCACTTCCTACTCACCTACCCCTATGCAAAAGAGGTCTAGGATATTGTCACGAAGCTTGGTCCTGACCAAATTGCTTGGCCCACAAAAGTATCTGATCTCCTAAGAAGCTGGGTGAATCGCTCCCCATTCTCCCTGAGACAAAAGGATCTTCTCAAAATGAGCTCAATGTGGCTCCCTAAATTCATGATGTGGAAAATATGGCTAGAAAGAAACAATAGCTTGTTCCATGATCAAAACCACAACCCAAATGAGGTGGCGATCAAGTCCAAAGCCCTTCTGGTCAAGGCACTAGACTCTCAAACCATGAACCGCAATGCAAAAATTTTGGAACCGAAGGAAGATCAATGGATTAAGGAGTTCGTCCCAAACCATCAACACAGAATAGCCACCAATCCAGTCCAAAAAGTAAGCTGGGAAGTTAGAATAGAAGAAAAAGACTTCAAAAAGTGGATGACTACACTGGATAAGCATAGTTTTTTTTTTACGACGCCTCGAAAGAAAACCCAGGAGCAGTTGGTGGGGGAGGGATCATCCTGGACCCTTCTGGCATGCTGGAGGTGTCCTTCTCATGGGGACTGGGACATGACACTAACAATATGGCGGAGGCCCTTGCCCTTTGGCAAGGTCTTAGGCAAGCATCAGAAAGGAACATTTAGAACCTGGTGGTCTTTGGAGACTCCAGGGTAATTATTCAGTCGCTAAAGATGCAAAGTAGGCCTAATCAGCTTAGGCTAGGACAATTTTTCAGGAAAATTACACTCCTTTTGAATAAGTTCAGGGAGATCACCTTCTATCACATATTATGGGGGTTAAAAACCCTGGCATACACTGAAGCAAACAAAGGGGCCATCATGAGCCAAGGCGCTCTGACAGTGAATGGAGAAGGAATGCTTGTACCCATCCATTAGAATGGGAGGATCATGATTTGATAGCTCATATAATCATCAGGTCCAATGGACAATGAAAGTCAGCAGAGTCAATCTTATCCCTACAGCCAAAGATTCGAATCCAAGAATAGAACTTCGACTGAGTCCCAACATCTGGCATTTTAAGCAGCATTACCAGTCAAAGCTAAGGAAATCGAAGGGAAGGGCCATACCGAGGCATGAACTACCATCTCGGAAAGACCACCGAAAGTCATGAGGAAACTGTGCATTCACACACTATATCTCTAGCCGAGGAAATCGAGATTGTAGGAGCAATCAGTCAAGGAAAATTTAGGAAGCATACAGGTAGTAGAGAGTTCTGAGATATCACAAATGGAATCCAAGGCCACTAGTTATAAGACCAGGCTAACATTGGAAGAAAGGTTCACAGAGTTACAAGAGGATATCAACAAATTGAAGGCCTTAGCCAGGGAGTAGGCACAGATCCTGCAAAAACTAGATAACGTCAAAGAAAGAAGATGTGAGCCTCTTGACCAGGATCTCATCACGCTGCAAGAGGAACTCACAAGCGACTCAGATGCCCATTTCAAAGATATTGCCAATGTTCATGGATAATTCGGGTTATGGCTAAGCAAGATTGAAGTCAAAGTAGACAAGCTCTCAGATGAATGGTCTAAAGGAAAGAATAAGCAGGGGAAGAAGGAAGAAATATAAACCAGTTAGTTTTTACATAGTCATTGTAGAAATATCTTATAGTAGTATAAGGTTGTCCTTTAAGTAGTGACAGCTAGGCTTTATCTGGAAAGCCAAACTTCTTAAGATGTAAAGCATCCGGCAGCTCGTTTGGCATTCCATAATTTAAAAATTATATCTGTTACTATCAAAAAAAAAAATTGACTTAATGTAAACTGCTTTATGTGTACTATGTAGAACAACGTTACAGACCTCCACATGTTAATTTGATAGTGGTAATATTGAAGTGATGTGATCATATAGTTCTTGTCTAACTATTCTATGAAATGATTTTTTTGGTTGAAATTTGGTGGTGTATCCTGTAAAACAATGTTACTTACTTCCACATGTTAATTTGATAGTGGTAATAGTAAAGTGATGTGATCATATAGGTCTTGTGTAACTATTCTATGAAACAATTTTTATGATTGAAATATGGTGGTGACATAAATATGTATGAAATCATTATGTTTTGTTGTTTAAAATCCATTTTTAAATGTACAAATGGATTCAACATGCTGAAAAATCTTTGGGGTACTCTAATTGTACAAAAATAATTACTCAAATCTATGGATCTAACAATTTTTTACCGATTTAGAGAAAATATCCCTAAAAAAAATCAGAAAAAAATAATCATTTCATAAAACATTTAAACAACTATCCTATAATCAATCAAGCTACATCATTCTATTTAACACATGTATAAATTGTTTTTTTAAATGTATGTAAAATTACAAAGAGTTTAAATATGTCAAAGGCATCTCTTTGGAAAAACTTGGCAAAGTTTTTGTTTGAATCTAGTCGTCAAATACTTTAGGTTTTGAAATCATTTGTATATCTCTAGTCTTGCCACGTGGTTGGGTATGCAAAGGTTACATAATTCCATCTCTCCTTTCAAACTGTCAAACATGGAATATTTTGATAATATATTTGATTGTATTTAATAAATAATAATTATATTTTAAATTGTTATTAAATTTAATTAACACTTTTTAATATTCAAATATTTTTTTCATATGTAAAAAGATATTAGACTTGCAAATCATATCAGGTTCATATGAGAAGGGGTAAAGCAATATTTTTTTCATATAAATGGATGGTCATATTAATACATCAATAATAACATCAATAATAAGAATAATAAGACAGACTAACAACAAGGCTCAAAACCATTACAAAGACTCAAAACCATTAAAGATACAAAGCATATTAACAACAAAGCTCAAAGCCATTAACAATCCTCAACTAGCAAGAACCATTTTATAAAATAGTTGTTGCTAGTATACTTAGTATAAATTTAATATATTTCTTGTGAAAATTGATATAAGATGAAAGAATAACTCAATATGAATCTAGACTAGGAGAATAACATCATTTCTCTCCCCTACCAAAACTAAATCCAATTTTTTACAGGAAAATTATAAAAATTAATTCAGATTCACCACTTATTTATACTGAAAGTGAAGTTTTGAAAGGTGGTTACCAAAGCGATAATCGTAGATTTCTTTCATGTGAGAGTGTCTTAGCAAATCTGCCAAACAATTTCAATAATATCAACATCCCATCCAATCCAATTAACAATTAATACATACAAATGCTATTATAAATCTTTGAAAATGGTATTCATTGTTCTCAACATTGTTTCTTAGGATTAAATGAAATTGTTGTGTTTACCTAGCTAATGCATCCACGTTCGTGCCTTCATCTTTCACTTGCTCAAGCTGGCCATTCTCTATATTTTCTCTTGAAACAGGATTGTCCAAAAGTGTGTTCCCTATCTCTACCATGTCTTCCAGATTATTCTTAGTTGAAAGATCGGTTGAGCTTCTGTCTCATGATAACTCAACCTCATCCCAATTATGTAATCCGTTAGACCTTTTCAATATTGAGGGTATGCAAACATAAGTAAATTATATTATGTTCCAATCTCTAAACAAGCATACGACTGAATTACTTAAACAGGGAAGAAGGAAAGGACATGGATTCTTAGATAGTTCTTCTTTGACTTAAAGGCTTGAAACAAGAGGGATGCGTGAATGTCCACCATATCCGCACTCGATTGCCAAAACATGTCAAATGTGGGCAATTTACCTCCATTGAATAACCATCCAAGCATGCTCCATTTTGCAGCATCAGTGGTGTTGTAACTAGCAATTTTCTATCTGGTTCCAAGAGAAAGCACCTGAAAAACTTGCTAGTATCATGTTTCAAATGCATAGCGCGATCAGTTCAATTCCTTCTTTCAAAGGTCAATGGTAATGAATATTTGGCTACATGATTTATAAACAAAAAGGTTCATAAATCACCCAAGCTTTCGATGGTGGCAATAAAAAGTATGGATTGCGAAGGAGAGCTTGTTTAGTCTCTTGGTTTATTGCAAGTAATGTCTGCAACACATCATTTTATACAAGAAAAAATTACACAACATCTAAGAAATCAAAATTTTGATTCAAATCATAGTTACGCTATTCGGAGATGGAAAAATATATACTGGATTATTTGCTGCAACCCCCCCATCTATGAGGTTGAAGCTTATGGTATTTCCAGAGAAATCATGTGTTCGGAAGTAGTAAGCAGGAATATATGTTGGAGCTGCAGAACTTCCAATGCAGACATCGGCAAAACATGCATCTGTTAACCCATCATGTTTGGCCTAGAAAAGATGTTTACTATATATCACTCCAAATGGGATTGAACTTTAATTCAAATTTGGATGACTTAGATCACTAAGATCATAGTTCAACATTACCTTAAAAGTGGAGAAGATTGCAGGTTGCTCTATTTTGATGTTGTATGTGGTAATCATGACGTTCGTTAGGCTCTGGTGTAATCGTGTATCCCCCAAATTCTTTTTCAAGATTTTGTGCAGGTAACCACTATAATATTTGGGGGCATTCAGAATATTGAATGCCCTAAATGTCCATCGCAAGAAGCCGTAGTATTTTATTTTCTATTGACTCAATATTGATGTCACTTAAAGAGGGAAAAGGAGAAGAAACATAAAAGAATGATTACTGATGTTGTTTGCAACGGAAAAAATAGAAGAAAAACAAATTGTTTGTAATGATTACTAATGTTGTTTGTCAGTTTTTTGACCATTTGGTTAACTGGTACTTGGGTTTTGAACTTTTTCACCACTATTTATAGGATTGCTACTTCATCCACTCATGATAGAACTTCTTCCTCTATCTTTAGAGTTATCTCTCCCCCTTCCTCTTCTACAACTTATACATGACTGCGCCAAAAATGCATTTTCTAATGACATAGTTGACCTATTCAATCTGTGTTCATGATTAATGAGGGAAGCTTGCAGTTCATCTAAACTAAACTGACTCAAGTCTTTTCTCTCTTCTAGAGTCATAACTAGAGTATCAAACTTAGGAGAGAGACTGCTAA
Source organism: Picea mariana (assembly GCA_032191745.1). NCBI lineage: Eukaryota > Viridiplantae > Streptophyta > Pinopsida > Pinales > Pinaceae > Picea > Picea mariana. The sequence continues at coordinate 41,433 of JASDQU010515261.1, read as the reverse complement.
GTACCTTCTCAACAACTTTTTTGTCTTCTATGGTTTCACCATGAGACTTAATTTGATTTATCAGGCTAATGACATGGGTATAAAAGGAATCTACTAAATCTGAATCTTTCATTGACAGAGTTTCAAAATCTCTTTTAAGAATTTGTAGTTTTGAAGTATTTACTTTGTCCATACCTTCATAAGAGGTTTTCAATATGTCCCATGCTTCCTTGGCTTCTTTTTCTGATGCAAATCTTGGGAGTATTCTCTCATGCATGGCTTGATGTATGTAAAACATCATTTTTTCATCCTTCTTTCTTTGATCTTTCAAGACATCATTCTCATCTTTTTTGAGGGCATTGTATGCTTCCTGATCTACTGGTTCCACATAACAATTTATAATTATCTCCCATATATCTTGACCTCAGAACAATGCCTTTATGGTCAAGGACCACATCTCATAATTCTTGCCTGTAAAAGTGGGAGGTTGTTGATTTGAGGTTGAAGCCATATTTTACCTTTCAACAAAGTTTTTTCTCTTGAACTTGCTATGATAGAACCTTATCTTGATCAACCTCCTTTGATACCAAATCTCGAATCTATGACATGCATAAATTACTCTGCGCAATGTAGTTTCAAATACTGGGCACCATAGAGGCTTCGTGACAGAGTTCTCAAAAGTAACCATGCAATGCAAAAACTGCACAATTTGTTGCGCGTTGTGAATAAACACACTTAATGAAATGAATTTTGGATGCAGAATAACACAATGCTATGCTTAGCACATAAACTCAGAAATATGACAAAAACTTGCCGACACACAAAACACTTTGTATTAATAAATTTGGTGCAATGCGCGAATAACTAAGATGAGCTTCAGCTCCAATGAATTTTGTTGACTTTACAGATACAGAGCTTGTGCTCATATTTCTTCAACTCATTGTTCTTCTTCACGACTCTGATCTCTCTACCTCTTTGTTTCTTCTCTACATCATTTGCATCATCTCTCGACTAACTAAAGACTTGGACTTATATGGACTCCAAGTGAGACTTCCTATAGAAGTAAGACTGACTCAACATTAAAGACGAGATTAACTCTTCATCTACTTAACTGAGCTCAAAAAGATAAAGATCAAATCCATTTATAATTTCACTGCTTGTTGATTGAATTAGATTGAGTTTGAGTAAACGTCCGACTTTGCATTAGCAGACTAACATAAAGATTGACTATGTGACAATTCCGTTGAAGATCTCAATATCTCACCTACTTGTAATTACTATTTCCAATAAGCACATCCTTGACATAATTGGTCTGAATTGACACACAACAGATTATATAACATATAAATAAAAATGGTTTTATAGATTGCATATCCCTCTAGGAGCTGTGGAATATAAAACACTACAGACTATACACATTTCAAAAATGACAGATCAGGTTCATGCAGTCTGATTTTTGGTGGGTTTTTGCTCAGATTGGAAGTCTAAAATCTCAAAAAAGCACAAAATTGAAGTCAATATACCTTCCGAGACGCGGTTTCAGTGGAGGGATAAACTTGCCACCAAGATATAAAGCTTCAGAATGTTCAGTTCAAGAGGTGGGGACATTTGGTAAGGTGAGACAATACCCAAAGGTTTGTGCGGTGCATAGTACAATGTAGAGAGTTATACCAAAAAATTGACATGGTTGGTAGGATGTAATAAAAAAAAGGAGTCGACCTACTTATTGACTCGGGCCAACCTTGTTGACTCTCTTGCGGCACAAATTTCTCCATTTTTCTCATATGGAAATAGTGCCATTACTTTTTTGCATTCCATTCCACGATCTAGAGAATTTAGATCTTACCACTTATTCAAATACATAGATACCTACATTCATTTACAAATATATCAAAATTTTATTAAAAGTCTATTTATAAAAAAATATTCGATAGCAAAATTTATACAAATTTATTTAGTACCAAACATAAAAAATTCGGTAGTTATTCTTTTAATAACTTTGACTTAATGTAAACCTCCTTATGGGATGTGTACCATGTAGAACAGCGTTACGGACTTCCACATGTTAATTTGATAGTGGTAATATTGAAGTGATGTGATCATATAGAATTTGTTTCTGTGTAACTATTTTATGAAATGATTTTTTTGGTTGAAATTTGGTGGTGTATTTTGTAGAACAGTGTTATTGACTTATATATGTTAATTTGATAAGGTAATATTGAAGTGATGTGATCATATAGGTTTTGTTTCACTGTTCTATGAAAATATTTTTTTGGTTGAAATGGTGGTGACATAAATATGCACTAAATCATTATGTTATGTTATTTAAAATCCATTTTTAGATGTAGAAATGGATTCAACATGCTGAAAAATCTTTGAGATTCTCTAATTATACTGAAATAATTACTCAAATCTATAGATCTAACAATTTTTTACAATTTAGAGCAAATATCCCCAAAAAAAATCACAAAAATTAATCATTTCGTAAAACATTTAAACAACAAACAAAACTATCGTATAATCAAGCTATAGCATTTTCTTTAACAAGGGTATAATTTTTTTTTTTAAATGTATGTAAAATTACAAAGAGTTTAAATATGTCAAAGGCATCTCTTTGCAAAAACTTAATGTTTTTGTTCGAAACTGGTCGTCAAATACTTTAGGTTTTGAATGCATGTGTATATCTCTCGTCTTGCCACGTGGTTGGGTATGCAAAGGTTACATAATTCCATATCTCCTTTCAACTCTAGAACATGGAATATTTTGATAATATATTTGATTTTATTTAATAAATAATAATTATATTTTAAATTGTTATTAAATTTAATTAACATTTTTAATATTTAAATAATTTTTTCATATGTAAGAAGATATTAGACTTGCAAATCATATCAGGTTCATAGGAGACGGGGTAAAGCAACATTTTTTTCACACCAAATGAATGGTCATTTACTATATCAATAATTTTTAAAATCTAGAAGATACAAGTTAGATTAACAACAAAACTCAAAATTATTATAAGGTTAAAAACCATTAACAAAGATACAAAGCTGATTAATAACAAGACTTAAAGTTATTAATAATTATCAACTATCAATAACCACTTTATAAAATAGTTATTGCTAGTATACTTATAAACTTAATATACTGCTAGTAAGATTTGAAATAAGATGAGAGAATAAATCAATAGAAATCTAGGTGTGCGGAGAATAACAACATTTCTCTCACCGACCAAAACTAAATCCAATTTATCCAGGAAACTTATAAAAATTTATTCAGATTCACCACTTATTTATACTGAAAGTGAAGTTGTGAAAGGTGGTTACGAGTGCGATGATCGTAGCTTTCTTTCTTGTGATAGTTCAATCATATAAACATCCCATCCAATCCAATTAACAATGGTATTCACTGTTCTCAACGTTGTTTCTTGGATTAAATGAAATCGATGTGTTTACCTAGTTAATGCATCCCGGTTCGTGCCTTCGTCTCTCACTTGCTCAAAGTGGTCGTTCTCTATATTCGCTCTTGAAACAGGATTGTCCAAAAGTGTTTTGCCTATCTCTACCAGGTCTTCCAGATTATTCTTAGTTGAAAGATCGGTTGAGCTTGTATCTCCTGACAACTCAACCTGATCCCAATTATGTAATCTGTTAGACCTTTTCAATATGGAGGGTATGCAAACAGAAGTAAATTATATTATGTTCCAAGCTCTAAACAAGCATACGACTGAATTACTTAAACGGGGAAGAAGGAAAGGACCTGGATTCTTAGATAGTTCTTCTCCGACTTAAAGGCTTGAAACAAGAGGGATGCGTGAATGTCGACCATATCTGCACTGGATTGCGAAAACATGTCAAATATGGGCAATTTACTGCCATTGAATACCCATCCAAACATGCTCCATTTTGCAGTGTCAGTGGCGTTGTAACTAGCAATTTTCTGTCCGGTTCCAAGTGAAAGCACCATAAACTTGCTAGTATCTTGTTTCAAACACATAGCGCTCTCAGTTCAGTTCCTTCTTTCAAAGGTCAATGGTAATGAATATTTGGCTGCATGACACCGACTTATAAATAAAAAGGTTCATAAATCACCTGAGCTTTCGACGGTGGCAATAAAAAATCTGGATTGCGAAGGAAATCTTGTTTAGTCACTTGGTTTAATGCAAGTAATGTCTGCAACACATTATTTTATACAAGAACAAATTACACAACATCTAAGAAATCAAAATTTTTATTCACATCATAGTTACGCTATTCGGAGAGGAAAAATATATACTGGATTATTCGCTGCAACTCCCCCATCTATGAGGTTGAAGTTTTTGGTATTTCCAAAGGAATCTTTTGTTTGGAAGTAGTAAGCAGGAATATATGTTGGAGCTGCAAAACTTCCAATGCAGACATCGGCCAAACATGCATCTTTTAACTCATCCTGTTTGGCCTGGAAAAGATGTTTACTATATATCACTCCAACTGAGATTGAATTTTAATTCAAATTTGGTGTATGCCTTTCAATAAATTACAATTAAGTAAAAAGTGGTTGATATATAGGTAGTATTTTCATGTAGTGGAAAGGAATAATAGATTATTAATATATTAATACATAATTAATGTATTAATTAATTTACAATATTAATATATAAATTAACAATTAAGTAAAAAGTGATTAATATATAGATATTATTTTCATTTAGTGAAAATGAATAATAGATCATTAATATATTAATACATAATTAATGTATTAATTAATTTACAATATTAATATATAAATTAAAATAATAATATATTAATTAAAATATTAATTAAATAAAATTAATTAATATATTAATTATTTTTTACAATAATGTAAGATATGAAATAAAGTATTAGTACATTACATTATAAGATTAAAGTGTATTAATGTAAGATATAAAATAAAGTATTAATACATTACATTAAAAGATTAAGGTGTATTGTAAGGTATTAATTAATTAATACATTACAAAACTCTTAATAAATTAAAATATTCATAAAATATCAATATAATAATAAAACAAGGATGTATGGCAGCTTATACCACCCACTATGCAGGTATAATGAAGCAAGAGTTGAACATGTGCATTGAATGACCATGGATAGTGAGGACCATGGTTGACCAAGACTATGGATGAAATTCTCCATGTTTGACCTTAACTATGACAAAGGTTGACCATTACCTTAAATATGGTTGACTATTGTTGACCATGCTAAAGAGTATTGTTTAGTATAGTTGACCATGGCCATGGTTGTCTATGGTTTTCCATGGTTGACTATGGTTAACCATGGTTAGGCTTGACGTGGAAAAAAGTTTACTATGGTTGATCATGGTTGAAATCCACCATGGATGACTATGGTTGGCCAGGGTTGACTACAGGTGACCATGCCCATGGGTGACCTTCGAAGACCATGTGGTGTTAATTATGCATTGACTATGTAATGTATGGTTGATCATGCATTGAATATGTAATGTAGTGACCATTACCTTA
>JASDQU010515260.1:104571-121475 GCA_032191745.1 Picea mariana | reverse complement strand
TCAGCGTCTGTGTTTGCATTTGTGTTGCAACATGTTTCAGCATCTGTTCTTTATAAACAATCGATTGCCATCAATGACAACCTTGATTATCTGCGCCTTGATCATCTGCGTCATCTCTGTTGTATCCATATTTCCAACACAACCATGCACCAAACCTGTACGAATAACCTGTCACAAAAACATGTCCAAACAACCTATCACAACAACCTGTCTCATCAATATTATCAACCAAATCAGATCTACTCACCAAGATCAATCACCAAGACAACTCTTAAATATGTGCATCAACCAAGCATAACACAACAACTCATAGTCATCACCAAGATCAATATGTGTTTCTAATAATATACCAATACAAGTATGCTATATCATCCATAAACCATGTATCAACAATACTACTAAAAAGTGCCTCCAACCATGTACCGAGTATGTACCAATCATGTATCAACTAATAATCAACTATGACTCATCAATATGTACCAACATCATCAACTATACACCTCATGTAAGTGCCAACTCATCAACTACTTGTCTCAACCATGTACCCAAAATGTACCTCAACTAAAATCCCTCATCAATTTCATCATCCAAATCTGATTTGTAACTCTGTAATAGACCTGGTGTATATGAACACATACCTGCAAACCTTCCTTAAATTTAACAACAAGAGACTAACATTTTCATCAAACTTTACTTTAGACTCACATGACTAGTTTTGGATTAGTCAACAACCCTAACTTGAAATAATCATAACTATGTACCTGTAATGAATAAAGATCTGAAAATAGTACACAATGTTCTTCAATGTGTTTTATGCAATTCTTGCAGGTGTCACTACTTGGAATCTCTCAGAAAAGGACTTATAGAAAAAATGGCATACCTTGTTGAATTCTGGCTTATTCTAGAGAGAGAACTTGTAGAGCGTGCCCCGCACATAATATTTTTTGTATGGATCCGAAAATTCTACACGGAATACTACAGAATGTAATATAACCAATACATTTGGTCTTACTAAATTTGGATCTGTTACGAAGAAGTTATGACGTTTTTACCTGAAACACCCGTTTTAGACTAGTTTCAGGACTATCCACAAACCCTATTCTCGATGGAGTGTAAATCCAAAAATACAACGACCCAAAAGTTGAAATTTGTACCACATCTACTTGGATATGTTTTCTCAATGGCCTCTCAATTTCACAGTCTGAATCATTCTAGAAAAAAAATTATTGCGAAAATGGTGAGATGACCTGTAAATAACATACCTTAGAAAGCATCGTCAAAAGAATTTATCCTCCCTTAAATTTTGGCCTTCTTTACTTCACCTTCCCTCTAAAATTAAGCTTAGATATTCTTTGGTTACCTCAGTAACCTGTAGATATTCAATATTCTCAAGTGTGATTCAAATGAGAGAGCCTTGCCTCTTATTTATATTCTCCAAGTAGCTTCCTTAGAAGCATCTTCTAGGCCACTTTGTCCACATAACCACTTTGTCCACATAGTCACCTATGTCCAACTTTGCCCAATTTGCCACTTGTCCATATATCCAATAGCCACTTGACCACTTAACCCATTTTCATCATTTTAGGGTTAACCTTCTTATAACCACTTTCCATAATTAGAAAGTTCTCCATTTACTTTATTATTTAAATAATCCTTGACTTTGTCACTTCACTTTATTATTTAAATAATCGTCTTTGACTTTGTCACTTAACTTTATTATTTAAATAATACTCTTTGACTTTGTCACTTCACTTTATTATTTAAATAATCATCTTTTCCTTTGTCACTTCACTTTATTATTTAAATAATTTCTTCTTTGCAAGCACTTTGACTTCTTTAACCTTTTGGGGCTTCAAGCCAACGTATGAGGGTCCTCCAAATTCGTAAGGCCATAACTCTCAAACCGTGAGGAGTTATGTGGAATTACACATACCACCATAAATGACATGACATGTAGTATCCATATAGAATAGTCGTACCTGCAAATATATCAAAACTCATTNTCAAACAAACTTGGGTCCATTACCCAAACCTGGGTTCTCCAACTTCACATGGCCATAACTCTCTAACCGTGAGGAGTTATGTGATGTTCCACATACCACCAGAAATTGAATGACATGTACTACCCATATAGAATGGTCTTACCTTAAAATATATTAAAACTCATACCATTATACATCAAACAAAATTGGGTCCATTACCCAAACCTTTGTGCTACCAGAATTCACTACTGGACTTTCTCCAAGGGTTGAAATCAATCACTAAGGGTTGACATCAATCTACAATATCAATCTCAAATGTTCGACATCAATGACAACCAACAATCCATACCAACTGTCCATCAACCTAAGCCAAATGTATGACACAAACTTAGTACCAGATCAAAACCAAAAAAATATCGTTCATGTACCGGACCAAAACAGAGGATTGGTTTAGAACCGGATCAACACAGTAGATTGGTTTAGTCCCATACCAACACAGAGAGACTTTTCCATTGCTAGATGAACTCAAAGATTTTTTTTTTTTTACAGGATGAAACTTTGACAAAGTACCTAGAATCTTGTAGGCTTGTTCTTCGGGTCTAAACATGTTCTGAGGGTCAAGATGAAGTAGAGGTTGGAACTTACTAATGATGTATGTGAATTTGTTCCTTTGAATGACCATGTTAAAAAGTTATAACCATCATACTGGTATAGGGGTGTTGAAAATGCAACGAAAGTATCATAAAATGAGGCAAAATATCCAATGATTGGGCTCCAAGCTCTGTAACAAGAAGGAAATTGTAGCTGGACATCCTCTTGTAGAGGTGCATAAACCTCCTATTTTTGGAAACAGACAAACCACTACTTTTGTTTCCACTTCCATTTTATTTGAAACAAGAACCTAACTACTACTGCCCTATGGATTTTTCTCAAGCCCAAGTCAGTTAATGCTCACTCATGTTTTCAATTTTTAGGATTCTGAAAAACTTAAAGAAAAATCCTTATATTGTCCTGTGGATTTTTCATGAGCCTAGATCAGTTAATACTCATCGGTGTTTTCAATTTTTAGGAGTTTGAAAAACTTAAAGAAAACTCCTTACACTGTCCTGTGGATTTTTCTCAAGCCTGGATCAGTTAATGCTCGCCGATGTCTTCAATTTTTAGGAGTCTGAAAAACTTAAAGAAAATTCCATTCGACTCCTTTCCCATGAGTAATCTACCAGGGTTGGGTAAAGGAATAAACTCACTTCTGGCAAATGTCCTCCTTATTTCTTATCTACATGAGAACATAATCAACTTATGCCTTTGTTAGTAACACCAGAAATCACTATCTACACACACCTATATACATATATGTACAAATTTAAATCAAATCTCATAACAAAAACTTATAGTGGTGGTTCAACAAGAGGATAACCCCTCTTCCTTACCAATTACATTTCAGAATTCTGAAGAACTTGTTTGATAAAATCCTCTTTAGACAGAGGCTTGTGATAGACTTTCAATCGATGCCCATTTACAACAAAGGAGTTCTGATCTTCATCAATAGTCTTTATCTTCACTGAACTATTTTCATAAACTGTGTCTACTTCATAGGGTCCCAACCATCGAGTGGACAATTAACCCTTGAAATTATTGAACCTACTGTCATATAGAAGGGCCCAATCACCAAGATTAAAACATTTCTTCTTGATATACTTGTCATTCCATTTAGTCGTTTGTTCTTGAATAACTGTAGTCCTCTGTAGAGCATCTTGTCTTATTTCATTAAGTTCATTTAACTGCAATATCCTTTGTTTTTGGGCTTCATCCAAATTCATTCCCAATTGCATAGCAATCTTGGAAGTTCTTACTTGAAATTTGATGGGAAGCAACACCTTCTTTCCATACACTAATTCATAAGGTGTATGGCTTGTTGTGTTTCTCCAAGTTGTTCTATAGGCCCATAAGGCTTTAGGAAACCGATCTACCCAATATTTATGGTGTAACTGAACCATCTTGGTAAGTATATACTCTATCACTTTGTTAGTTGATTCCACTTGTCCGTTTTCTTGGGGATGATAAGGTGAGGATTTTCTATGTTTAATATGATATTGTTCAGTAATGGATTTGACCAGATTGGAGGTGTTATCACCCGCTAATTTGCATTAATTTTTCCCAAAGAATTTTGTTCTTGTGTTATTTTTCCATTCAGATTTTCAAACTTTTTCACCAACCCCGTCAAGCTCCAATCACCTAAATCCTTCACTCAACTAATCATCCAAAATAGTCATGTCCTTCATGAGTAAAAAATTTGGCGAATATCCCAAACCTATACCTAGCATTAATGCTTATCCAAATCCCTTAGTTCCATCACTTCATTCATTTTTACCCTTATTTTCATATTCCCATTGAACATAAAAAATATTCCTTTTATTAAGCACCCTTATCCTATCCACAAAGTCATGTGTCAATCCTCATATGCCCAAAGTCCTTAGAAATTGGAAAAAGCGTTTATTATTATTAATATAAATATTTTTATATTAAAATGTTTATATTAATATTTGACCCAATATTTAATTTATGGCATCACGTCAAATCATGGGCACGAATCTCGATTTATAATGTGGAAAAGTCAAAGAGCAGATAGAGGGTGCACATACATATCGGGCATATAATTAACGTGGAAGTTAAATATGTGAAGGCGGGCAGGGGAAAATACAGTGGTTTTTGGTTGGGGACACGTGTTCTTACTTGATGCATATCAGGGAGAAAAGCAGGTGAAATCAAAACCACTTTTCTCCAACCCGATATAATAAATGAAACCATTTTTCCTATGATTTAGGTGCAACATTTTTCCAGGAGTGCGGTTCAATAATTATTATGGAATTTCCAATAAAAGAAATTCTTCCTCACGTGAAATTGTTTTACAGAGGTAAGATTCACATTTTACAAATAAAAGATATTAATGTTTATTTCCATGAAAAATATTTAAATGAGAAGATGCACGTGAAAGAAGACTTGGATGATTCTTTATCCAAAGGTTTTACAAAAGTAAAAGAAGAAGATAAAAGGTATTTTACCAAATACGGTAAACTGGAAAAAACCAGACACGTAAATGTTTTTTCACAACGAAACAGTAAATTGGAAAAAACATAACACAATAAATGTTTTTCATAGTGGAATGGTAACAATAAATGTTTTTTATAGTAAAATGGTGAATTGGGAAAAACAAAAACATGGTTTTAAAAACCACGAGCATGAATTGAATTATGGAAATTTAATTCTACATGATAGAAAAATATATGGGAATTATTTTATTCAAATATATTATTCCCAAATATTTAATGAGAATATGGATAAATGGAATTAAATTTCAAAGGGTATAAGTGAAATTTCAAAGAGAACGTGGCAGAGGAAGGATCTGGAGCGTTAGAGGAATCTGCAGGGATCATGAAACGTTTTTCTGAAAACTGTCATTTGTAATCATTACAGTTAGTTTTAGAAGCTGAAACGTTTCAGTTTCATCCATTGTAATCGAATTGCATAAATACTAGGAAAATTGAATGAATTAAGTTGGGCAGAAGTGCAAGGGCACCGTTCTGGTTGTTTTGAACTCCATTGTAATTTTCTGGGACTGAATTGAATACATATGCAGAAGCTTTGAAGTCTCTGTGAAAATATTCTAATGGTGGTGATATGAGTATTGTTTTCCCTCATTCTATGTATTTCATGTGATCTTTTATTCCATTTACATTTTTGTCTATTTAAATTGGAGAGTTAAAGGCTCAGAATTCGTCTTGTGACGCTCTTGGCTTAAGAAATTTAAATTGTGTATGTTTCTTCTTAGCTAATTCATAATTCATTCGATAATGCTCTGATGCAGTTATTTGTTTTCTCTATCTTCCTACGTTCTACTTAAATTCAAATATAACTCATATTCATTACCTCATTTAGCCTTATCCTCTGGAGAGTTCTACCAGCTGGTCATTGTTTTCATTCACTTTCAGAATTTTGACTCCATAGCTCTGAGTGTTCCTCCCCTTCATTGCCAACAAATTTTCCCCAAAACAAACCAAATCTAGCCACCGATTTCCAAAGAAATATCACTTGACACGAGAGAGTCCTCTCTGAGTTGAGTAGGCTAGTGCCTAAGCTCTAAATCTGGTTGAAACAATTACCTCTATCGTTTGTCTATTAGTTGGACAAAATTTACAAAGTGCTAACATTCTAGCGCCATTGCCAGGGACAAAATTGAAAAATTTTCCCTGGGAAAGAACGACATGGTTGAGTTCTAAGGTTTGAGAGCAACAGACACTTAGGCACATATTGGCTGTATTCCTTCTCTGGTGACTCCACACATCAAAAAAATTAGTTTGAAGGTGATTCCAATGGTAGAAGAATCCAGAAATTTAAATTTTCACTGGTGACTCCACTCTCAATGCAAAATCCAACTTCCAAAACATCATTGGCAACTCCACTATCCGAAGATGAGTTCCATATCTGCAAGGTATTCTCAAATGAATCGATCTCATATTCCTGGCTTTCCAAATCGTATTCCTCACATAAATTGGCAAAAATATTTGCCTAAATTCGAAGATGGGAAAGGAAATGATGCTACCTTGCACTAGATTGGATTTCACATGCACATATGTAAGTTGGGGGTTGAATTTCATGAGGATTGTTTGATGAAAATGTTTATGGCTACTTTAGAGGGGAAAGCAAGATTATGGTATGAAGGTTTAAAACCATGCAACTTATACTCTCTTAAATATTTCCATATAACATTCTTTAAGCATTATGGAGAATCTAATCCTTCATCCTTGGTGTTTGAAGATTGTTGTGAATTTTGTGAACATTTCCTTAAGTACCTTGAATTTTTTTTTAGTGATGAAGAGTGTATGAATGATGAAATCATAGAAGGCCTTTATGAATATTCATCCCAACAACAAATAGTATCCCCTCCTTTGGTTGAAGATGAAGCTGATCAAGAAATTGTTGTTAAAATTCATTTTCCTTCTCCTGAACTTGATGAAGATATTCAACAAGATTTCTAGCAAGACAAAGTGTTTCAAAGTTGTCTTTCTTCCCCTATGAATGATGTGGTTGTTCAAATTCTAAGTGGCCTAGACATGGATGAGGATTTTAAAACTGCATCTATGGAAACTTCAAGCAATGAACAAACAAATGACATAGAGTTTCAGGAAAGCAACAAAATAATGTATGCCACTTTCCAATCAGAAATACAGAAAGATAATGAACAAACAATTGTTTTATTTGATTCATTTGAAAATCATGGTTTTGAAAATACATCCATGGGAACTCTAGACCGTGAAACAGTTCATGATGTTAGCTTTTCACATCTACAAGAAGGTTATGAACAAGAATTTATTTCCATTCATTCATTTGAAAGTCAAAATGACAGTCCTCAAGCAAATTTTCAGAAGTTTAATAAAACCAAATCAGAATTGTTTGATGAACAAGAGGATGCACATAATATGGCTGTCACATTTGAAGATGTTCAATAATGTATGAATGTATTTTTTGATATTCATGGAAGAGTAGACAAACCTATTGCTGGCATTTCATTTGAAAATGTTCTCAAAACAAAAGAAATAGAGCAAGAACAACAAACACTTATGAAAGAGGCTTGTCCTTTTGTTTTTGCTCATCAAGAAGAAACAATTTTTCATAGTTTTCAAGATCCTGTGGCCATCCTATTACAATATTTAGTGAAGGAGGAGTTTGTTTCATTCATAAGCTCAGGTTTTGGATTCAACTTTTGTTTTCAGTTGCCTATCTTTTACATTTGTCTTCCTTCTTAAGAAAGATGTGAGCGAAGAAAAATCGGGAAGCCAATTCCTTGATTGGTTGCATTGACACTTTAGCATCGCTTGATTGAGTATTTATTTCAGCAGTTTTAGAGTAGATAGGAGTGTGAAAATAAGCTTGTTGGTCAAGAATTTTTTCAGTTTGGATTTCCAGTAGTGTGTACAATCAGATTTTAGCGGTGTATTCAGTGTTCAGTATCCAGTTGAGAGCAGTGTGTAGAGTTTGGTTTTCAACAGACACTGGTGACAGGTCAGAGAAGGGTACACACACATGTTTTGGGAGTAGTCCAATGGATCAGGCACGTGGTATACTGTTCTTTGCTACCTCGTAGGGAGGATAACATCCCCAATAGGAGCCTATGTTATCACCTGCTAATTTGCATTAATTTTTCCCAAAGCATCTTGTCCTTGTGTTATTTTTCTACTCAGATTTTCAAAAAATTTCACCAGCTCTGTCAAGATCCCATCACCTAAATCCTTCACTCAACTGATCATCCAAAATAGTCATGTCCTCCATGAGTAAAAAATTTGGCGAATATCCCAAAACTATATCTAGCCTTAATGCTTATGTAAATCCCTTAGTTCCATCACTTCATTCATTTTTACCCTTATTTTCATATTCCCGTTAAAAATAAAAAATATTCCTTTTATTAAGCACCCTTATCCTATCCACAAAGTCATGTGTTAAGCCTCATATGCCCAAAGTCCTTAGAAACTGGAAAAAGCGTTTATTATTATTAATATAAATATTTTTATATTAAAATGTTTATATTAATATTTGACCCAATATTTAATTTATGGCATCACATCAAATCATGGGCACGAATCTCATTTTATAATGTGGAAAAGTCAAAGAGTAGATGGAGGGTGCACATACATATCGGGCATATAATTAACGCGGAAGTTAATTATGTGAAGGCGGGCTGGGGAAAATATCGTGGTTTTTTGTTGGGGACACGTGTTCTTACTTGACGCATATCGGGGAGAAAACAGGGTGAAATCAAAACCACTTTTCTCCAGCCCGATATAATAAATGCAACCATTTATCCTGTATTTTAGGTGCAGCATTTTTTCAGGAGTGCGGTTCAATAATTATTATGGAATTTGCAATAAAAGAAATTCTTCCTCACGTGAAATTGTTTTACAGAGGTAAGATTCACATTTTACAAATAAAAGATCTTAATGTTTATTTCCATGAAAAAGATTTAAATGGGAAGATGCACATGAAAGAAGACTTGGATAATTCTTTATCCAAAGGTTTTACAAAAGTAAAAGAAGAAGATAAAATGTATTTTACCAAAGACGGTAAACTAGAAAAAACAAGACACGGTAAATGTTTTTTCACATGGAAACGGTAAATTGGAAAAAACATAACACAATAAATGTTTTTCACAGTGGAATGGTAACAGTAAATGTTTTTTATAGTAAAATGGTGAATTGGGAAAAACAAGAACATGGTTTTAAAAACCATGCGCATGAATTAAATTATGGAAATTTAATTCTACAGGATAGAAAAATATTTGGGAATTATTTTCTTCAAATATATTATTCCCAAATATTTAATGAGAATATGGATAAATGGAATTAAATTTGAAAGGGTATAAGTGACATTTCAAAGAGAATGTGGCAGAGGAAGGAGCTGGAGCGTCAGAGGAATCTGCAGGGATCATGAAACGTTTTTCTGAAAATTGTCATTTGTAATCATTACAGTCAGTTTTAGAAGCTGAAACGTTTCAGTTTAAGCCATTGTAATTGAATTGCATAAATACTAGGAAACTTGAATGAATTAAGGTGGGCATAAGTGCAAGGGCATAGTTCTGGTTGTTCTAAACTCCATTGTAATTTTTTGGGACTGAAATGAATACATATGTATAAGCTTTGAAGTCTCTATGAAAAGATTCTAATGGTGGTGGTACGAGTTTTATTTTCCCTCATTGTATGTATTTCCTGTGATATTTTATTCCATTTACATTTTTGTCTGTTTAAATTGGAGAGTCAAAGGCCCAAAATTCGTCTTGTGACGCTCTTGGCTTAAGCAATTTAAACTGTGTATGTTTCTTGTTATCTAATTCATAATTCATTTCCATAATGCTCTGATGCATTTATTTGTTTTCTTTATCTTCCTACATTCGACTTAAATTCAAATATAACTCAGATTCATTACCTCATTTAGCCTTATCCTCTGGAGAGTTCTATCGGCTGGTCATTGTTTTCATTCACTTTTTGAATTTTGACTCCATGGAATTGAGTGTTCCTCCCCTTCATTGCCAACAACTTTGTTAAAACCCCCCAAAACAAACCAAATCTAGCCACTGATTTCCAAAGAAATATCAAGTGACACGAGAGAGCCCTCTCTGAGTTGAGCAGGCTAGTGCCTTAGCTCTAAAGCTAGTTGAAACAATTACCTCTATCGTTTTTCTATCATCCAGACAAAATTTACAAAGTGCTGACAGGAGGTAAATTGGGTTCCTTGGTCTGTTAGTATTTCTCGAGGCACACCAAAATGAGCAAAGATGTCTTCAAACAGAAAATCAACAAAACATTGTTCATTTTCATAGTACAAAGCTTTAGCCTCTACCCATTTAGTTACATAATATGTATAGACCAACATATACCTTCTCCTTCTTGACACGGGGTTGATAGGTCCTACAAATTCCAAAGCCCATTTCTCAAAGGGTTCAATGACTACCTGAGCTTGGAGAGGCATCTCATCACTTGTTTTTGGTTTCCCTATCATCTAACAATAATCACAACTAGCCACATATTTCTTTGTATCCTTGAAAATAGTTGGCCAATATTATCTTGACTATAGTATTTTATATGTTGTCCTCTTATCGACAAAATGACATCCACATGGGCCATCATGGCAGGCTTTGAAGATATCATACATCTCATCCTCCCGTACACATATTCTAATCACCAAATCAAGTCTTGTATGGTATAGACAATGATCATGCCACATATAATTTTCACTCAATTGAACAATCCTCTGTTTTTCTCGAAGGGACAAATTCCGAGGTAATTTCCCTGTTACAAGATAGTTAGCCACATTTGCATACCAAGGAATGTAAGTAGAAATATAAAATAGACTTTCATATGGAAAATTGTCATCCACTGGTGCGTTATCACATGTATGAATAAGTCTAGATAGGAAATCAACAACAAGGTTATCTTTGCTAGGTCTATCAATGATAATAATATTGAATTCTTGCAATAGTAGAAGCCATCTAGTAACTCTCGCATTTGTCACAGGATTAATCATTAAAACTATAATGGATGAGTGTTCTATGTGTAAAAAAACCTCATACCCTATTCTGTAGTGTCTAAATTTATTAATGGCATGAACCACTGATAAGAATTCCTTTTTAGTGACAGTGTAATTCACTTGAGTAGGGGAGAGATTTTTGCTGACAAAGTAGATAACATAGGGGAGTTGGTTTTCTCTTTGTCCTAGAACAACTTCCAAAGCTGTATTTGAGGCATCATTGCAGATGTGAAAGGGAAGAGACCAATTTGGTCCTCTTAACACAGGGGAACTGGAAAGATTTTTCTTCAAAATTTCAAAGGAAATCTGACATTTCTCATCCCAATGGAATTCAACCTCTTTTGCTAATAATTTGAACAATGGGGCATCCAAGTTTGTGAAATTTTGAATCAACCTCCTATAATACCCAACATGCCCTAAGAAGCTTCTAACTTCTTTCCGTGAGCTAGGGATCTTGATTTGAGAAATAATGTCAATTTTAGCAGGATCTACCCTTATCCCAGTACCAGAAATATGGTGACCCAAAACGATCCCTTCAGTGAGCATCATCCTAGATTTTTCATGGTTGAGGGAAAGATTAGTCTCTCTACACCTGACCAATACTTTCTTGAAATTGTCCAATGCTTATTGGAAATCGTCCCCATATACTGTGAAGTCATCCATATAGACTTCTACATAGTCATGGGTTAAATAAAAAAAAATAGCTAGGACAACCCTTTGAAAGGTGGTTGGGGCATTACAAAAATCAAAGGGAAGAACCCTATAAGCATAAGTACCCCATGGGAAAGTGAATGTGGTTTTCTCCTGATCTTTAGGGGCAATTTGGATATGATTATACCCACTAAACCCATCTAATAAAGAAAAGTACATCTTTCCAAACAAGGTGTCCAAGACCCGGTCTTTGAAGGGTAAGGGAAAATAATCTCTATAGGTATCCTTGTTCAACTCCCTAAAGTCCACACAAATTCTCCATTTTCCATTCTTCTTAGAGACAATAACTAATGGGGATACCCACTTGTTATCTGAAATATGATAAATGAAATTGACATGTAGGAGTTTTTGGAGCTCTTCTTTCACTATGTATTTTAAGACTGGGTTCATTCTTCTTTGGGGATTCCTAACAGGTCTGATTTGATCATTGTTGTAAATATGGTGTATATAGGTATCGGGGTGAATTCCTTTCATATCAGAGTAATCCCATGCAAAAGCACTAGAATTTCCTTGAATCATTTGGATCAATTTTTGTTGTTGATCTAATTCTAGGCTAGAATTTTTATATAGGGATTTTCCGGGACTAATTTCAATAGTCTAGACAACTGAATCCTATTCTCCACTTATTGCTGATATAGTAAATAATGTAGAAGTAGAGGGATGCCAAACCTCCTGAAACTCAGGGCTGAAAATATGTGTGAATTCTGGAAAATATTGAGGATACTCAATGCATTATGCATTGGCTAGAAATAGGCTTAAAATCTGTTCTTCAATATGTTCTTGAACTCCCTTTTCTTTCTCAAGTGTTAATAGAAGTTGAGCATAGTTCTCCTCCCCATAGGGATTCTCCATCCATACAAGAAATTCACTGGATGGTTGGGAAGGAGGAAAGAGAACAAGTTTATGACTGTGGATACCATTAGAAATTGTCATCTCTCCAGACCGACAACTAATAAATGCATCAGTAGTGGCCAACCAAGGTCGACCAAGCACAAATGGATGTCCAGGTTTGGAGGATTTTGAATGAATTACCAAGAAGTACATAGGATACTCCTAAGCATCCAAGGTAATTATTACATCATATAGGCTTTCTGATGGGCTGATGACTGATTTTTCTGCCAATTCCAACAAGGTCTGTGTTGGCCTTAAATGATTTAGTTGCATCGTACGCATAGTGTCAAAAATCATAACATTTATTGCTTCTCCTATATCAATAAGTGTATTTGAAAAAGAATAGAATTAATTTCTACATTCACCACTGGGTTTCCTAGATCATTATATTTGGATGGCATTTCTGCTATAAATTCTGATAGTTGTCCAACCACTTGTATAACATGAGGTTCCTTCCTCTTCCTTCCAGGATTTTTGATGCAAATATCCCTTATAATTTTAGCATAGATAGGAATATCTTTAATGTCTTGGAGTAAGGGTATCTTTACACATATATTCCTTAGTTAAGCTTCTAAGTCATGTCCTAGAGGTACCTCATGTTTCTTCACAAGAAACCTTTCTAGATAGGGTGGGAGATTAGTTTCCTGAGGTATTTCTGATGGTTGAGGAGTCTGAGGAGGAATTTCCTCTTATATAGGAATGTCTTCTTCCTCATTGGGTTGGTTATCTATGTGTTCTTCTTCTTGAATAACCACTGTAGAATTTGGTTTATTCAAGATTGTCCCAGATCTCAATTGAATTTTACTTAGTGAAGTAGGAGTTATTACATAAGTTGGGAAAGTCTGTACTTCAAGATTTTGTACAGGTTGAGTAGGTATATTGTTTGGATTAGGGATGGGTTTTGCAGGAATATGGGTAGGCCGAGGGGGGTTTGGATTAGGTGAATCTTTCATTTTTTACTTCTGATTTGGATTCAAAGGAAAGGTGAGTTGTTGTTGCAGTTGGGAAGGTGGAAGTAAAGCAGGTGGATTAAATCCTGGTAACAACTGAGAGATATTTGAAGGATATTGTGGGTAAGTAGGAAGAGTTGGTGGTTGAAAAGGAACATTCCCATATGCAAGGCCCCTCCATCCTTATTACCAAGGTAGGATTTGTGGTTGCTGATGTGTCCATTGAGAATAAGGCATGGGAGTAATCCATTGTTGTTGTGAGTATTGTGTGGTATGGTCATAAAACATATTAGGATTTTGTAGTCTCCATGCTCTCTTGGGGGGATATAATGTTTCTTGAGGTTCTCCCCCTCCCTTGAAAATTGCCTTGAGTCTCGGTAAAAAAGGGATCTCATTGGTAGGGTGATATTCTATACAAGTCCCAAAAATTTCAATAATGTTAATGGGGCATTCTTTTTCAGGGTGCCTCTTCCTGCACCGAGGACAAAAAATTGCTAAAGTAACATTTTCTTCTTCTTGTTTCTTTTTTATTTTCATAGTGTCTAACTGGATGTTGATTGTGTTTAGGATGTCTATTTTGAAGTTTTCAAGAAGATTCCCTAACTCTATCCTTATAACACCTCCTGGAGAATTTTTGGTAGTTCTTCCCATAAGATCCCTTAAACTTTTTCATGTTTTGGCTTGGTTGAGAGAGTACCTTTTACAATAATCTGCAATGTCTGCAAATGGTTTCTGATATACATCTTCAGAACTCATGAGGTTTAGTACCTCAATACAATCATCCCTTAAAAATTTTGGAATATGGTCCTAACTATGGCTGTGTCCAAGGAAAATTGTTTCATCTTTTGATAGTTATATAGGAACCTTTCTAGGTAATCTTCCAAACTTTCCTCCTCAGACTGCTGCATTTTAAATATATCATTCCTAGAATCTCTAGGTTTGTAATAGTCTTGATATTTATGGAGGAATTTTTCCTTCATACCGTCCCAAGATAATATAGTGTGTTCTCTTAGGCTCATAAACGACCTTAATGGTGAGTCTTTAAGTGTGGATGGAAAGAGTTTTAGTTTTTGTGCACTATAAATGTAATTATAACTCTTGCATAGTATATCAAATTCAAACAAAAATGAATCAGGATCTTCTGTTGACATACCATGGAAGTGAGGTAATGATGAAAATGAAACATTATTCATAGAAACATCTCTGGTAATGTCTAATATTGGGAATCCAAATGTCTCTGTTTCATTGTTTGCATTTCCCTCTTCATCTGCCATATCTCCAAATAACACATTATAAGTTGTTGGTGATGTCTCCCGACTAAGTGATGGTTCAACGACTGGGTTGGCTGGTATATCCAACTATTCCAATACTTTGTGTGTTGCTCCAATGGCATATTAAGCCTCTTCTACCACTCCCTTTGTCTCTTTTCCAACTCTTCCTTCTAATTGGGTCACCAATGCTTCCCTTCTTGCTTGCTATAATATGTTTTCAATATGAACAATAGCTTCAGATTTAGGGCCTTTGTTTTCAGTTTCAATTACTGCCTTTGAACTCTCCCCTCTAAGGATTTTTCCTACATAAACATTAGTTGAGCTAGTATGGGGAGTTTTCTTGATTTTTCTGTAACTTTGGGGGGTTTTCTTGAATTTTCTGCAATTTTATATGTAAAAAGAAGATCTAGATACTAACTCACACAAAATTCAACTATTGAAGGTAAGAGGACAACCTGACTTTGGAGAAACCCCACTAAAGTGGATGCGTGGGCTCTTCCCTCACGTCTTCCCATCTTCTCCCCACCCTCAGGTCTTCGTTAAAACCACTCGAAAACCATAAAATAAATCTAATGCAAACACTACCTATTACTGTTTACAACTCCCTGACAACGATGCAAAAATGTTGGTGCAATTATATGTTCAATATATTGCAATCATTTAATATGTCAATCCGATTTCGTAATCAATAGAGTTGATGTACTATATGTACCGATGATAGATAATTGTCTATGTATACTGAGTATAGTCTATGTAAGAAAACACTTTCGAAACCAAATACTCTGTTTTCACACCTTTCAAATAACACTCCCCATACAATTCAAAATTCAGAAAGAAAAACTAATCAACAAACATATAATCTAGGATTCAGGCTCAGGTGATAGATATGTTCATTTTTGGCTCATGAAAAGTAAATATGAACTATGATTCTATCTCCTGGGACAACCACAAAAACAATAACTAATACTCTGAAAACTTAATCAAGTTTAAAAGAATTACTAGGCAGGGTAAAACATTCCATTATAAGTGCATGTATGGTGAGAGATGGAAGTCTTAATTGTGCCTGTGTTTGCAAGGTGTAATCTAATCAATTCTAGAAAGGAAATCTAAGTATGGTGGTTACAAGCTCATGTATGGTGAAAGATGGACATCCAACCTATCTTTAAATTTGCAGAACGAAAACAAACACTACAATATTTAGTCTAGAAAAAACACTAAAATACTTAAATTGAATGATTTTTCTCGCATAATCACACAAAGATGTCAAATCATCACTCAAAAATCGTGACACTTAGAGATATCACATTATACACAACTTTATCTTACTCAAAATTACCACACATCCATGTGACCTGCTACCAAATGCATCATAGGAACATATCAGGGAAGGAATTAACTGTTGTATTCAAACATGAAATTACTCTATTCACACACATAGAAAGCTAGAATCATATTCACAATTAATTACAAAGAGACTTACCTTGATTGGGTCTGTGGGCCCTTTCCGTACCAACAAGGCAACTCTTAAGAGAAACTTATAGTAGAGAAGATGTAAACACACACATGTAGTCCATAAACAAAAAATATATAATTACTTTAGAAAATGGAGGTACAATCCACAATTGTTTCAGAACCAAACTTACAACATAACTGTGATTATTTTATCTCTGCCTATCCTATCATCTACAAGTCTCTCTCTTTAAAGAGAAGCAACCATTACAATCCAAGTTTGAAGATAACATCAAATATTTGAATGATTATTACAATTGGATGCTACATCGATTTTTAAGGGAATGATTTCATCCTCATGACACAAAGTGCACGAGTGATGAATGAACAAAGAATGTTCGATCCAACAAATTCAAATTCAATAGGTTGCATAGATTAACTATTGACATGGGATACTCAAAATCATACATCATTTTTTTCATTGAGTCGAGATTGGTAGCTATGGATGTAGTGGGATATTATTTCACTTCAATCCATGTGAAGACTTTGTAATGAACCCTACCTCTTGAACCCAT
>JASDQU010515260.1:35665-59479 GCA_032191745.1 Picea mariana | reverse complement strand
GTACTGGTAATACTGACTCTTCTATCTCTTTAGCTTCTACAGGAGTGGATATAACACTTTGGCATCATAGGATTGGACACATGAGTGAGAAGGGGATGCAGATACTTCACAAAATATTTTTTTTCCGGATCTTAAACAAATTGATTTGGATTTCTGTGAGCATTGTGTTTATGGAAATCAAAAGAGAGTCTTATTTCTCAGAGTCAGAAAAGAAAAGAAACATGAAAGGTTAGAGCTTGTGCATACATAATATGGGGAACAACTCAGGTATCATCTCTTGGTGGCTCTCGTTATTATGTTACTTTTATTGATGATGCAACTAGAAAAACTTGGGTTTATTGCATTCGAAAAAATATGATGTTTTTGATACTCTTAAGAAATGGAAAGATTTGGTTGAGAATGAGACAGGAAAAATGTTGAAGTGTCTCGGATCAGACAATGGAGGTGAATATTGTAGCAAGGAGTTTGATGATTACAGTTCATACCATGGGATTTGTAGAGAGAAGACAGTTCCAGGAACACCACAAGAAAATGGTGTGTCAGGAAGGATGAACGGGACAATCATGGAGCATGCAAGGAGTATGATATTGCACGCTGGTTTGCACTTACAGTTCTAGGCAGATGTTGTAGATACTGTTGTTTACTTAATAAACAAATGACCTTCAAGCTCTTTGTATGGTGGAATTCCAAAGGAGGCATGGATAGGTAAAAAGGTAAACCATTCTTTTTTAAAGACTTTCGGTTGTGAAGCATTTGTCCATATTGATAAAGAAAATAAAACAAAGCTTGAGGCAAAATCCAAGAAGTGTACCTTTATTCGATACGATGTTAATGATTTTGGTTATCTCTTATGGGATTATGAAAATCAAAAAATCATTAGTAGTAGAGATGTCATATTCAATGAGAAGGCCAGGTACAAAGATCAGTTGTAGGGAAAGATACAAGAAAAAGAAAAACCAGAATACACAGTGCTTGATGAGATTACTGAAAAAGAAACTCCAAAGGTACCAAAAAATCAAAATGAACAACAACAGGAACAACATGTACCTCAAACTCCTGCAAGTGTTGTTAGAAGATATACTAGGTTAAGTAGACCCCCTGAACGATACTCTCCTTCATTGTATTATTTATTGTTGACTGATTCTGGAGAACTAGAATGTTATGAAGAGGCAATGCAGGTAGACACT
This sequence comes from Picea mariana, assembly GCA_032191745.1. Taxonomy (NCBI): domain Eukaryota; kingdom Viridiplantae; phylum Streptophyta; class Pinopsida; order Pinales; family Pinaceae; genus Picea; species Picea mariana. Next base: position 58,292 of record JASDQU010515260.1, on the reverse strand, counting down.
AAAAAGAAGTGGGAGCAATGAGTGAAAGAGGAAATTGATTCTCTGGTAAATAATCAGACTTGGGAATTGGTTCAGTTTCCTGCAGGAAAAAGAGCATTACATAATAAATGGGTTTACAAGTTGAAGGAAGAAGATGGAGGCAAAAAGTGGTACAAGGCTAGACTTGTTGTAAAAGGGTTTGCACAAAAGAAAGGTATAGATTTTGATGAAATATTTTCTCCTGTTGTTAAAATGAATTCAATTAGGACTATTTTAAGTCTTGTGGAAGTAGAAGATTTTCATCTTGAACAGTTAGATGTAAGAACAACTTTTCTCCATGGGGATTTGGAGGAAGAGATTTATATGCAGCAACCACAGGGGTATGAGGTCAAAGGGAAGGAGAATTTCATATGCAGGTTGAAGAAGAGCTTGTATGGCCTAAAACAAGCTCCAAGTCAGTGGTATTTGAAGTTTGAGAGGTTTATGACATAACAAGGTTATAGTAGATGTCATTCTGATCACTGTGTTTATTTTAAAAGGATAGAAAATGGAAGCTATATTATCTTGCTATTGTATGTAGATGACATGCTTATTGCAGGGTCTAACATGCAGGATATAAATGTGTTCAAGAAGAAATTAGATAATTCATTTGCAATGAAGGATTTGAGTGATGTAAGGAAAATCCTTGGTATGAGAATAACAAGAAACATGAAAAATCACAAATTGACATTGTCTTAGGGTGAGTACATAGAGAAGGTGTTGGAGAGGTTTAGAATGCAGAATGAAAAACCAGTTAGTACACCTTTGGCCAACCATTCCAAATTAACTAAGGAAATGTGTCCTAAGACACAAGAGGAGATAGAATACATGTCTAGGGTCCCTTATCCATTAGCAGTTGGCATCTTGATGTATGCGATGGTTTGCACAAGACCAGATATTGGACATGTAGTGGGAGTTGTGAGAAGGTATATGAACAATCCAGGTAAAGAACATTGGAAGGCAATAAAGTGGATTCTTAGGTATTTGAGAGGTACTGCTACTCATGCATTATGTTTTGGATGTTTAGACACTGTTCTACAAGGATATGTTGATTCAAATATAGCAGGTGATAAATATAACAAGAGGAGAACCACATGGTATGTTTTTACTATAGTTGGAACATCAATAAGTTGAATTTTGAAACTGCAAAAGGTTGTTGCACTTTTAACAATAGGGGTAGAGTATGTTGTTTCTACATAGGATAGTAAAGAGATGATTTGGTTATAGAGGTTCATGGAGGAATTGGAAAACAAGCAGGAGAATAATAGGTTGCATGGTGATAGCAATAGTGCCATTCATCTTGCAAAGAACTCAACCTTCCATTTGAAGACTAATCATATAAAAATAAGGTACCATTTCATACGATTTGTCTTAGAAGATGGACATTTGAAGTTGGAAAAGATACACAGTAGCCAAAATCCTGCAGACATGTTAACAAAGGGAGTAACCAAGGAGAAACTGAGTTCCTGCCCAGTTTCAGTTGGTATTCAAGCATGAAGGTGAAGATGAGAAATTTTCCAGGTCTAAGAAGGATCATAGTCCAACATATACAACAACAGTGGAGTTGTTGAGATTAGTCTCCAAGTGGGAGATTGCTGGTTGTGGAACTTGATTATCTTCTTGATTCAGAGGTCTTTGTTTTCAGATGTGTTTATACACCATGAAGACTTTACACCCCAAAAGAATGTACACTCATCCACGCGGGGGAGTGCATGGGGAGTTACCCCCCCTGCAAGGTCCGGGGGAAAGCGGGAGTTTGGGGGAGAAGCCCCTGAAGGAAAAATTGCCTTGTAGATGTATATTGTAATTTCATTGTAAATATGGACCGTTCATTATAAGGTCACAGATCTGACAGTAGAAGTTATGTTAGGGTTTTTTTCCCTAGAAGGAAACCCTCTTTTATGAAGGAGATGTATTGTGGCTATGTATTATTGTCAATATTGTATTATGAGTGAGGAGACTGTGAGAGAAAGAAGAGGAAGTTACAACGGGTGTGATATAGGTTGTATCCCTTCATTTGCTGGATAATAATAAAGGAAGGACCTGACAATTTCTTTGGTGGACGTAGCCCACACAGGGTGAACCACTAATATCTGTGTCTCTATTGTATTGCGTATCGTCTGTGTGCATTTGTTTTATTTTATTGCTCAGTGATCCCGTTTTTCTAACATAGGCACCATTGTAGGTGAATAAACAATATATTCTTTATCTTCTATAATATGCTTTTGTTGGATAGAAGGTGATGAGGCTGCAATGGTTGTAGTGGCCTTCCGTGCATCCTTTGAAAATACTGTGAAGAGGATGAATTTTGCAGTATGAGAGATTACCTTGTGGCACTATTTTGGTGGAACAATAGTCGAAACTACCTCTGGTATCCTATAGAGCTAACCCCCCATAGTAATAATGACAATACGGGGTCGAGACTCATAAAAAACATGATGTTTTCACATATATGGTTGGCCCCCAAAAAATCACAGACATCAAAGGGGGCAACATCATACACTACCTCATCCTTGAAGGGATGAATGCCATAGGATGTGTGACACTGCTAGCTGACACAGAGATTTCGTCCCTAGTGAAGCCACCTGATGTTGTATGGCTGTAGGTGTGGTGTATTATTTATACTGAAGCAGGGTTTACTAATAGATGGAGGAGGATTGGAGAAATCCCAATCTCCCAATCTGGAAGTCTGGAGGATGCTTTTCTCAATTGATTGGTCGGATGAATTTCTCCATAACTCTCTCTTTTTCGCATAGATCCTCTTCCTCATGTTATTGGTTCCATACTGGTAATTGGCGCTTTCAAAGACAGGTTATAACCCTAACTCCTGCCATTGGATTGGTTGGGGGTTGACAACCCCAACTGTTTGATGACCTCAACTGAGATGAGTTTCTTCTGGATACCGCTATCAACAATGAAATGCAACGGGGTCCCCTTCACCCACATCTGTGAATGGAAGAGGCACTCCCTCTCTTCAGGATCTACTAGTTCTTCTGGTTAATTATTGTGGTTGCGACAATAGCAATGGGGTTTGCGTCGATGATCTCTCTATTTTCAATATTTTATGGATCTGATTCTGAATTAGGGTTCAAATCATTCTCTTTGACCTCGTCCACCAATGACTGTTTCAAACGACATTCATCGGTGTTGTGCTAGGGGATTTTGTGGAAGTCGCACCACTTCCTAGTGTCATTCTTCATATTTCCTTTACCCTTCTTTTCCTATGTCTTGGATTGGTTTTCGGGAGGCTGTTGGTTAGGGCCATCTTTACCATGCTTGGTTTGTGGTGGATTTGCAGACCCGAACTCCCATTTTTTTTTGGTGGCTAAATTTCTACTCGATTTTGACAACATATCGATAGGCAACTCCCAATGATGAGATGCTTAGGAAATCCATTTCGGTTTGGATGTACCTATGCAGAGCCCCACGATATTTTAGAACCATATGTCACATAGAGTATTTGATACCCAGCTTGGTGTGCAAGGTATGTCAAGTATTTGTGAACTCCAACACTATTTGGATCTTCTATTGCCGCAGTCTGGTCCATCTCATGTACTAGTATTCTTAGTTATCAACATTGTAGTATTGTTCCTTGACCGCATACACAAAAAAATCCCAAGTGGACTCGATCCCATATATTCCAGATTCCTCTCTGGAACTTTGCTCCCAATAAGTTTACCACCAATGTTTGACATGGGGGAGAGTGTTGAGAAGTGCGAAGGTGATCTTTTCCCCGTCGAAAAAACTGTGAATAAAGAAATAACCTTCTAGTAGATTTAACCATTTTTCTAAGGCATCTGCATCTATCTGACCTTCAAATATGAGAATATCAAAATTAACTTATACCTTGAAGGGAGAGGTTCCTCCAAAGTGGCCGCTTGATGAAGATGCACCTGTTGCTATCGCCAATTATTGAAGGATGTGGGGGAAATTTTCCATAATTTCGTCCTTCTGTCGCACGAAAGATTGCTCAAGCAACATGTTAATAGAATCTTTTTCTTTGCCATTTTTCTTTTCTGCTGCCATTGAGGGTTTCTTGGGCGTGCAAGAGTGATTGTCCTCAAGAGAGACAAGATTGATACCAAATTGCTATACTCAGACCTTGTTGGGGAAATTCAATGAAAAGCGATCAAGAGAAGCCTACTCTGATACCATTGGTCCAGATTATTTTCGGAACAAAATGAAAGCAGAGATATTACAATGAAATACACATAAAAATTGCCAGAAATAGAGAAATACAACAATACATGATTTCTATTAATGAAATAAATGTACAGAGATTGTAAAATACAGAGTGAAAGAATTTCTAGAAAGGTGGCAACTTTATCTTATGCATGATCTCTATTAAGGAAATAAATGTACATAGACTGTAAAATATAGAGTGCAAGACTCACTAGAATGGTGGCAACTTTATCTCTGAGAAGATATGTGACAGCTACGCTCATTCACAATAAGATGAGTACAATGAGGCTATGAAGGCCTTTTTATGATAAACATGAATTCCAAAACCCTATACATCCAAAAACCTAACCCTAGGAGATGAAGCACCAAAATTCATGTGGGCCCTGTTGGGGCAAGTTAGTACATTAACTTCCCGGGGTCGTAACTTTTGCATACGATCTCCGTTTTAGGTGTGTGATAGCTTGTTGGAAAGGTATTTTCGAGAGCTACACATTATGTCATAAAAATTTAACTTCATCTAAAATTTGAATGTGTCAAGCCAATAAAACACTATTTAGGGCCCCAAAACGACCCTGGAAGTACATAAGGATGTACTGACATGAAAAATTCCAAAATAGGGAAGTTGGAATAGGTGGGAAGCCAAAAATATCCACCTGGATGTTGTGTATGGATTCAAGATAGCCCCAGAAGTGCAAAACCCACAATTACAAAGAAATGTCCACGTTATAGAGAAACATGTTGAACTGAAAACTATCAAGATGAGCCAGTTGGAATTTGGAACAGGTGGGTGGCCACCAATATCCACTTGGATCAATCACTTGCATAGTATATCTAATGGAAATGGAGGTGGCATGGAAGGATTCCCAACAATATCTGATGAACGTAAAGATGCAGTGCAACGGGACTATGATAAATCAAAAGCCGAAAAGGAAATAAAGGAAATGAAGAGGCAACAAATTCAAAGGGATATTGGCATGTCTTCTTCACCAGAGAATCATTCTTTCACCTAAAAATTCAATGGATCAAGTTCCACCCAAACAAAAACATGTGGGGCATCAAAATTAAATGCATTCTGGAAACCTGTAGAGAAGCAACAAGTTGATGATGCAATTTCTGATTTTTTTTATGCATGTGTAATTCCCTTTAATGTGGCCAGAAACCCACATTGAGCATAAATGAGACAATTTGAAGAGCAAGAGAAGTTGTAAAATTTGTCATTAAACATCGTCTCACATTGATAATATATAGAAGAAATGACACTAGAGAGTTGTTGAGGCCTTCTGAGACAAGGTTTGCCACATTTTACATTAATCTGAAAAGAGTTGTTGAAGAAAAAACTAGCTTAAGATCTATTTTCTGCAATGCTGAGTGGGAGAGACCTCACCTTTCAAGAGAAGCAAAGGGAAAGAATGTAGAAGAAATAATTCTAGGCAAAAACTTTTGAAAAAATGTTGAAAAAGTGTTAAAAATGTGTGGTCCAATTGTTGATATTCTTTGGATGGTTGATGGTGAAAAACCTTGTATGCGTTTTGTTTACGAGGGCATGGACCATTGCAAGGAATCCATTGCAAGTTCTTTTGATAATATGGAAACTTATTACCAGGAGATTTGGGAGGTAATTGATCGAAGATGGAAGATGATGCATAGTCCTTTACACAAAGCAGCATGCTATTTGGACCCTAGATTAATTGGGGTATAAAGACATCAAGATGAAGGAGTCAAGTGGACTTTATGAGGCTACTGACAAGATAAATCCAAATCCATCAATTGCATATTTGGTTAGATCACAACTCAGGGCATAAAGGCTAGAAGAAGGGATATTTGTAACTAAAGTAGAAAAGTATGATAGGGTCGTAAGTGATCCATCAATATGGTGGGATTTTTATGGATCAAGGGGCCCCAAAACTGCAAAAAATTCCAATTCGTATCTTGAGCCAGGGATCAAGTGCATCAACGTGTGAAAGGAATTGGAGTGCCTTCGACTATATTCACTCCGAAAAGAAACGAATTATTATCTGGAAAATTAGAAGATCTTGTTTATGTTTGTAGCAACTTGCAGCTGGCCTTAAACAATGTGGCTAAAGACTCATCCAATTTTTCTACCCCATGTTTAAATCCTATTCTAGATGCATTAGGAGATGAATATGATCTTGACATTGAGAGTGATAGAGCTAGTATTGAATATAGTGGTGATCACGCTTTTAGTGGTTTCACTGCACTGAGTGCTCTTGATGATATATAGCTTTTTGATGTAACAAGTAGGCCATGGAAACATCAAGAATAAAACTTGTGTTCCTGTTCTAGTTTTCTTTTTGGACGCTCCATTGTGCAAATTTTTTTAAGCTTATGGTCATGTTTTTCATGTTATGTTTCATGAACAAGTTTTTAAATTTTGAAGAAGATGATGTGTTCTTGAAATATCTCTTTAATCATGTTGGCATGCTATTTTAATTCCTATCATGTGTTTAATTACAAATATTTTTCATTTTTATATTTATTTTATTCATGTCTTTTTAAATTTTTAAATTTTGTAGTTATCGAATTTATGTTGAATTTTATCCTAGAAATTTTCAGTGTCAATTTTCTGTTGAACTTCAGGGTCATCGAACTCGAATTCAAACCAAGTGACTTAGGTTGTGACAACCAATGTTTATGTTTTCAGACAATATACATTTGCTTCTATCTAATTTCAGTATACTAGTAAAGGGAAAGTCTATTTAGAATCGATTCATAAATATCTTAGACATGAGGGAGTAAGTTTCCCAAGGATTACCTGAAAATAGGAGTATGTCATCATTCCAAGTGGAAGAAAAATAACTCTCCTCCTTTAACATATGAATTTGTCATCAAATCCCTTGAAAACGCTTTCTTACTTATGGTTTTCAGAGCTATCTATAAAACAAATTGATCTTCTTATCATTTTTTTTCTAAAATTGATGGGATATCCATTATCAACATCTACACCCTATATCATGATTACCTACATGATTACTATCATATGATAAATTGCATGATTACTAAGCTATTGTTGGAAAACATGAGCCTTCTCTTTGGTTAGACAGTTTCCAGTTATACCTCCTCTCTATTCATACAAATTAATGATACATATCCATTCATACTAGTCCCTATCCGTTCATACTAGTTCATACATGTAAGGAAAGGAAGACCTTACCTCACGCAAGTAGGCATGTAACTTCGATAAATAAAATAGCTAACACAAAGGAAAGATTGTAATTACATTGACCGTGTTCATTTCCATTTGGTAGATCCGAATTTGTAACAGGGAAGGCTATCATTCAATGTGAAAGTTGCAAATGATGGTGCATGAATGAATAGAAAAGAGATTGTTACATATAATGGCCTTTGGAAAGAGAGTATCAGAAATCACCAAAAAGAGATCCCAGATGCACTCACGGGTGACCCCAACAAATAAATAATCATTTAATAAGATATATTTCAAAACATTAATCTTTTAATTGAATTACATCTCATTTGAATATAATCTATGAGTATGAATTCTGAAGTCAGAGTTGTTAATGGGAATGAAAACATTCTATAAAGAATCTTCATTCACATGGTTTTCAAACTATTTCTAATTATAATTTGATGTCATAGTGTCAACCTGTTCAATACAACCTTGATGTCCTAGCGTCAAGGTGTTCAATACAACCTTGATGTCCTAGTGTCAAGCTACTCAATACAACCTTTCAATATGTGGCAAGTACCATGCAACATATTTTAACATGTGATTTAAAAAAATATCTTCCCTACCACTTCTCATTATCAACTAAAAAAAAAGGCCAATCCCACCCATAAAACATGGTACCAAGAAACAAATCCCATTCAAAATGGCATGGGTTTTGATTATACATAAATACCAAGGCTTAACACTATCCAAGACAACAATAAACATTGGAAAGGTTGAACAACAAGGCTTAACCTTCATAGAAATATCACGTGCCAAATCATTAGCAGGGTTGAACATCTCACCCTTCTTATCTTTTGAACGTTATGGAAAAATGCAAGATAGTGCATATGTTGTACTTAAAAATAAAGAAGAAGCACACTTAGTTGCTTTGTCGGTTTAACCCTTTTTTACTCTTCTCAGATCAATGAATGTAATCCATAACTATGTGGTATGTTAAATGTGCCTTTGTACTTCATATGACACGGATTCCTTTTGTTTCTTACAATGTTTCTATTGATCTCCACTTACAACATGTTCCTTAATATATTTACAACACATTTTTACACTATATTTTATTAATTCAAGATATTTCAAACAACATGTACTTATTCCATTACCCTACCAAAATGTTTTAGGTGTTTTAAAAAAAGAACTATTTGTCTACAATACTATGTACACCTCCTTTTTATTATTTTGGCATTCCCATTCAATGGTTAAAGGAATATGTTAGTTTACTCAAGTATTTAGAAAATTTATTACGCCGAAAAGCGTATACCTATTGGAGATGGGCACAATTAATGATCTTTTAATCTTAAATTCTAATCTGATGGTTATGCATTGAAGATGCTGGTATATTCTTAGTCGTCCTCCAAAATCAATGGATCAGATTTATTGTTGATAACTTCTTTGCATTTATAAATGCATCCGTTACCCTGTTTACTTTTTAACATTTACCTAATCATATTAAAAAATTACTGTAACATCATATGATTGCCACGTTTAAATGATTAGCTTTTGAAATTCTTCAGAATTTAATTATCTGGCTCAGTTAGAATTTCATTATCTGACTGGGTTTTATTTTAAAATGAGAATTTTTTTATAGGCCGTAACTCTTTCAGCGTTCACTAGCCGCGAGTTAGCGGCTGTGCTAGTTACGCCGAAAGGCGTATACCTATTGGATATGGGCACAATTAATCACCTTTTAATCTAAAATTCTAATCTGATGGCTAACAATTAAAATCGCTAAAATATTCTTAGTCGTCCTCCCAAATCAATGAATGTGATTTACTCTTCTAAACTTGTATTTTTTAATGCATCAGTTAATCTGTTTACTTTTTAACATTTACCTAATCATATTAAGAAATTACTGTACACCACCACATGATTGCCACATTTAACTGATTAACTTTTGGAATTACCACATTTACGATTAACTTTTGGATTTCCTCAGATCTATGTGCGTTTTAGCTGTCCGTGCGTTTCAATTCACCTGACTAACTTTCGACTTTCACCAGCCGCAACACCAACACCAGCCACTTTGCTGCTGTGCTAGTAACTAACTCTATCCATAACAAATAACTAGTAGACAAAATAAAGAGAAAAGAAGAGATTCATGCTCCGTCGTCTGCATTGTAAGGTCCGTCGTCTGCTCCGTTGTTTACATTGTACAACAAACTATGTAGTGAACTCATAGTTCGAAGTTCGAACTGTCCACACTGCACAATTTGGTTCAATTTGGTCTGAAGTTATCTTCCTGCACCGACCAAACTCAAGTCTTGAACCATCTCAGTTTAGTCCACTCACCCGCGCTTACCAAATTCGAACCATCTCAGTTTAGTCCACTTGCCCGTGCATAACAGTTCGAACTTCAAACTTTCCACCTGCAGGTTGCGCCACAACCATTTCCAACTGTTCTATGAACTGTGACTGTAGTCTATAGACCATAACATGGTTTTTATGAGTTCTCCAAGTGCCTACTGCTAGGTCGAGTCCGGTCGAGAGCTCAAGCGAGAATGCATCTTCAGGTTTCAAGTCTGTCTTGACTCTTCAGGTACGAGTTATTAAATTATTGTTATTACCTATAGGCTACAACACAATGGAACATATATTCTCCCTGTTAAGTTCACATTTCAAAGGAAAACCATAGTTGACTTATCTACGATTTGTACAATAGGTCATTTTGTTTATGGGGGATTTCATTGGCATTTAGCTCCGAATATTTTTCTCTTTTCCTTCATGCTGCAAAAAATTGCATAACGCGAGATCTGATTATACATGCATTTTAAAACACCACTATTGTTAGTTTATTTGAGGGTGTGAGAGTGTTTACTGTCAAAAATAATATTTTTGTTATATGCAAATGATAGGGACCAGTGCTAGGCTATAGGTTGTAGCCTATAGACTATGATGCATTAACATACATTTTTTTGTTTGTTTTAAACTTGGACATTATCATTACAATTTACCTGTAGTTTTTGCTGTAGCTACTAGCATATAGACTGTGTGCATGAGTAGATTAGAGCTCAATGAGAAGAGTAGAGCACAATGAGTAGAGCAGATCACAATGAACTGTGAGCTGAGTAGAGCAGAGTGAGCATAAATTTAATTAGATGGCACCTAAATACACTCATGAGGCATGGAAATATGTGCAGAGGGAAGGGGTAGATTGTATTTGTCAGTTATGTGGAAAAAATTTCACTGGGACCTTAACTAGAGTAGTAGATCACTTGCTAAGTATCTCTAATGGAAATGGAGGTGGCATGGAAGGATTCTAAACAATATCTGATGAGCAGAAAGATGTAGTGCAACGAGACTATGATAAAACAAAAGCAGAAAAGGAAAGAAGCAAATGAAGAGGCAAAAAATTCAGAGGGAGATCGACATGTCTTCTTCACCCAAGAATCCTTCTTTCACCTCAAAATTAAATGTATCAAGTTCCACCCAAACAAAAACATGTGGGACATCAACATTAAATGAATTTTGGAAACCTGTAGAGAAGCAACAGGTTGATTATGCAATTGCTGAGTTTTTTTTATGCATGTGCAATTCCCTTTAATGTGGCCATAAACTCATATTTTAAAAATGCTTTCAAAAAGGCTGTTGATTTTGGAAAGGGGTATGTTCCTCCTGGGTCTAAGGCTTTGAGGACCATGATGATAAAGATAACAAAGGAAAGCGTGACAAAGAGTTTGGCCAATGTTAAACAATCTTGGAAGTATACATGTTTCACAATATTGAGTGATGGTTGGTCATATTTATGTCATCAACCTTTGATTAATGTGCTTGTTTATTTCCCTTAAGGGGTCTTTTTTTTGAAGGAAATTAATACGATGGATCAAGTTAAGATAACTGAATAAATTTTTAGAATTTTGGATGAAGCAATTCAAGAGGTTGGCGAGGAAAATGTTGTCCATGTTGTCACATATAATGCCTCAAATTGTGTAGGTGCGGGAAATATGGTTATGGAGAAGCATAAGACCATTTATTGGACCCCTTGTGCAACTCATTGCTTGGATCTATTGCTACATGATTTATCCAAATCTCCTTGGATAAATGAGACAATTTGAAGAGCAAGAACAGTTGTAAAATTTGTCATTAACCATCATATCACATTGAGCATATATAGAAGAAATGCAACTAGAGAGTTGTTGAGGCCTTGTGAGACCTTCCATATTATCAAAAGCACTTGCAGAAGCATTCTATGGGGGGTAATTGATCGAAGATGGAAAATGATGCATAGACCTTTACACGCAGAAGCATTCTATTTGGACCCTAGATTATTTGGGGTATCAAGACATTAAAATGAAGGAGTCAAGTGGACTTCATGAGGCTATTGACAAGATAAATCCAGATCCATCAATTGCATCTTTGGTTAGATCGCAACTCAAGGCATAAAGGCTAAAAGAAGGGATATTTGGAACTAAAGAAGAAAAGTATGATAGGGTCGTAAGTGATCCATCAATATGGTGGGATTTGTATGGATTAGGGCCCCATAACTGCAAAAATTTGCAATTTGTATCTTGAGTCAGGGATCAAGTGCATCAGTGTGTGAAAGGAATTGGAGTGCCTTCGACTATTTTCACTCCAAGAAAAGAAACAGATTATTATCTGGAAAATTAGAACATATTGTTTATGTGCATAGCAACTTGCAGCTGGCCTTAAACAATGTGGTTAAAGACTCATCCAATTTTTCTACCCCATGTTTAAATCCTATTCTAGATGCATTAGGAGATGAAGATGATCTTGACATTGAGAGTGATATAGTTAGTCATGAATCTAGTGGTTTCACTACAGTGAGTGCTCTTGATGATATATAACTTTTTGATTTAATAAGTAGGCCACAGGAACATCAAGAATAAAACTTGTGTTCCCATTCTAGATTTCTTTTTGGATGCTCCATTGTGCAAAACTTTTTAATCTTATGTTCATGTTTTTCATGTTATGTTTCCTGAACAAGTTTTTAAATTTTGAATAAGATGATTTGTTCTTGAAATATCTCTTTAATCATGTTGGCATGCTATTTTAATTCCTATCATGTGTTTAATTACAAATATTTTTCATTTTTATATTTATTTTATTCATATATTTTTAAATTTTGTAGTTGTCAAATTTTATCCTAGAAATTTTCACTGTGAATTTTTTGTCGAACTTCAAGGTCGTTGAACTTGAATTCGAATTTGAACTAGTTGACTTAGGTTGTGAAAACCAATGTTTATGTTTTCAGACAATATATATTTGCTTCTATCTAATTTCAGTATACTAGTAAAGGGAAAGTCTATTTAGAACCGGTTCGAATTTTGGTATACTAGAAAAGGGAAAATCTATTTAGAACCAGTTCATAAATATATTAGACATGAGGGAGTAAGTTTCCCAATGATTACCTGAAAAGAGGAGTATGTCATCATTCCAAGTGGAAGAAAAATAACTCTCCTCCTTTAACATATGAATTTGTCATCAAATCTCTTGAAAACATTTTCTTACTTATGGTTTTCAGAGCTATCTATAAAACAAACTGATTTTCTTATCATTTTTTTGCTAACATTGATGGCATATCCATTATCAACATCTACACCCTATATGATGATTACCTACATGATTACTATTATATGATAAATTGCATGACTATTGAGCTATTGTTGGAAAACACGAGCCTTCTCTTTGTTCAGACAATTTCCAGTTATACCTCCTCTCCGTTGATACAAATTAAAGATACATATCCATTCATACTAGTCCCTATCCGTTCATACTAGTTCATACCTATAAGGAAAGGAAGACCTTACCTCAGGTAAGTAGGCATGTAACCTCGAGCAAGCAAATAAATAACACAAAGGGAAAATTGTAATTACGTTGACTATGTTCATTTCCATTTGGTTGATCCCAATTTGTAATAGGGAAGGTTATCATTCAAAGTGAAAGTTGCAAACAATAGTGCATGAATGAATAGAAAAAATATTGTTTCATATAATGGCCTTTGGAAAGAGAGCATTAGAAAGCACAGAAAAGAGATCCCATATGCACTCATGGGTGACCTCAACAAATAAATAATCATTTAATGAGGGATATTTCAAAACATTAATCTTTAAATTGAATTACATCTCGTCTGAATGTAATCTATGATTATGAATTCTGAAGTTGGAGTAGTTAATGGAATTGAAAACATTCTATGAAGAATCTTCATTCACATGGTTTTCAAACTATTTCTTATTATAATTTGATGTCATAGTGTCAACCTGTTCAATACAACCTTGATGTCCTAGTGTCAAGTTGTTCAATACAACCTCGATGTCATAGTGTCAAGCTACTCAATACAACCTCTCAATACGTGGCAAGTACCATGCAACATATTTTAACATGTGCTTTAAAAAAATATCTTTGCTACGACTTCTCATTATGAACCCAAGAAAAAGGCCAATCCCACCCATAAAACGTGGTACCAAGAAATAAATCTCATTCAAAATGGCATGCGTTTTGATTATACATAAATCCCAAGGCTTAACACTATCCAAGACAACAATAAATATTGGAAAGGTTGAACGACAAGGCTTAACCTTCATGGCAATATCACGTGCCAAATCACTAGTAGGGTTGCACATCTCACTCTTCTTCTCTTTTGAATGTTATGGAAAAATGAAAGATAGTGCATATGTTGTACTTAAAAAGAAAGAAAAAGCACAGTTAGTTGTTTTGTCGGTTTAACCATTTTTTACTCTTCTCGGATCAATGAATGTAATCCATAACTATGTGGTATGTTAAATGTGTCTTTGTCCTTCATATGACATGGATTCCTCTTGTTTCTTACAATGTTTCTATTGATCTCCACTTACAACATGTTCCTTAATATTATTTGCAACACATTTTCACACTATATTTTATTGATTCAAGATATTTCAAACAACATGTACTTCATTACCATACCAAAATGTTTTGGGTGTTTAAAAAAAAAAGAACTATTTATCTACATAATACTATAATACTATGTACACCTATTTATCTACATAATACAATAAGAAAAATGGAGAGCATCCATTGCACAAGATTCACACAGAAAATAATTTATATTGCACACTCACACAGATACATTACATGTATATATAGCTGGAGTGAGATCCAACTAATTCTAATCTTGGAGATTTAGGTTGAGAGAATATCTCAACAGTTTCCTACAAAGCCTCAAGCCAATCCCCAAACTTAGCACACAACATTAATGTGAGCATTATCTCTAACACCCCCCTTTAATGCTTACATTTCAAAACTTATAATATTGAAAACACAAAATTTGTCATTGTCTGTCTGATTGGTCCTCATATGCACTTACACCCATGTCTGAACTTCATAGACACGCTCTTTCTCTCCCATCATCTTCGAGCTACCACTTCATACAACATAGATAAAACTGCTTCCGACCATCTTTGACGTTCTTTGTACAACCAACGCTTCTCGACTTCCCGAAGGACAATCTTGATACTAAACCATCCTAGGGATACACTTCCATCTGCGAACATTTAGCTTTCGACTATTTGTAGTATCTAGGAGAATGATCTAAATACTGAATATCTTCAGTAGTCAGTTTCACAACTTGACCATAAAATTAACCTGTAACTAATGCTCCCGAAGTACGATGGGTCACATCAACATATATCAAACTTAGACATAATTAAATTAATGATTTGTTCTCACACCCTGAAGAACCATCAATTTAAAATTATGCTAGTTTGTTCTATAATTTTGGTTCTGCATTACAAAATTTTACAAACCAAAAAACATGTGCTAATACATATTTAATAGAGAACTTATAACTTATGAAAATTTCCACACAAAATAATTCCCCACACATTATCGATGCCTCTATTCTTTGGACAATGTTTTGCATGGGCCGTTGAAAGAAATAAATGCAATGACATTATACTTTCCCTCATTGATGTATTAATAAAAAATTTGGGTATGAAATAATGAAATTTAAAGCAGCTCCACGATCGATATACTATTCTTATGTAGACGATGGCAACGAATACAGAATGAATCCTCCTCCATTCACATGTGATCTGCCACATGACGGCTCCTCCACAAATTTAAGAGTGACATACACAACTATAATAGTTCTCCAACACACAGATGTCAACGTTGACTCTCTTCAGCTCTTTCACTCAAGCTGCGATTTGGACCACATATATGATATTTATCTCTTCAATGCTCAGCTTAAATTAGATCACCAGTTATCTATTCTGTCCAACAAATTAGTAGGCGACTTTTTTCTCTTTTTGTAGTGTTCCTCAGGCTACAACAGAAAAACAAGATTGCAACAATTTCAGTAATTTCCGGACAACAATCCTCTCATGTGAAACCTCTACCAAATTGTTGTCTGTCCAGAGAAAACCATTAACACACCATAACAACTGCAATGATCTACAAATTTCTCGACACAATTGTACGTTGAAAAATATAAACATCGTGTACGTTTTATTTTGACACAATTGAAACTTGAAATCTATTGAAATTAGACATGCAACTACAAGCTGGATGCTTCTTTTGTACAGCTGGATACTAGACTGTACTCTAACTTTGAGTTGTATCCACTGTCCATGGGACATGAAGTATACTATCCAGTGCCCATGGGGCATGAAATATACACTATACATCCTGAAAGTCCACAAAAAGGTCTAGCAACCTTTGGTAACTCGATCATGCCTCTATTAATGGAGGGTATGTTCCCTGATCATGATTTGTTTGCTATTTAAAATCAAGTAATTACTTTTTGAGTGTATCCAAGGAGGTGCCTTTATGGTTATTCAATCAAAATGCAATGAAGATAATGTGAAACCTATCATCTTACAGTGTATTAAATAACATGGTTGTGTTAGTGTAACACCTCTGGAAAAATGAGAAAGTACGCACCCAAACACCACGCGCCCATCTGCAGCAAGGTTGTCGAATGAACGTGTGACGAGAGCGCTTGATTGACCGCATTTATGTATTCAGAAAATCAATTTAAACAATAGGAAACTTCCATTCTGCCTAGATTTTTATATATGATCAAAACCAAAACCAAAAGACCAAAACTTATTATATGTGTTTTTGTTAATTTTTATTGTGAATATAAATAAAGCCAATGTATAACATAAAATTATTATAAAATTGCATTTAACATTTAACATCACCAAATTGGAAAAAATTATATAAAAAATTTGATGTGTCCTACATCATATGGAACACAACACCATTAAAAATATAAACATCGTGTATGTTTTATTTTGACACAATTGAAAGTTGAAATTTATTGAAATTAGACATGCAACTACAAGTTGTATGCTTCTTTTGTACAATTGGATAGTGGAATGTACTCTAACTTTGATTTGTATCCACTGTCCATAGGGCGTGAAATATACTATCCACTATCCATGGGACATGAAATATACACTATACAACCTGTAAGTCCATAAAAGGTCTAGCAACCCTTACTAACTTGATCATGCCTCTATTAATGGAGGGTATACTCCGTGATCATGATTTGTTTGCTACTTAAACTCAAGTAATTAATTTTTGAGTGTATTTGAGGAGGTGTCTTTATGGTTATTCGATCAAAATGCAATGAAGATAATGTGAAACCTATCATCTTACAATGTATTAAATAACATGGTAGCGTTAGTGTAACACCTCTGGAAAAATGGGAAAGTACGCACCCAAACACAACGTGCCCATCTGCAACAAGGTCGTTGAACGAACATGCGACGAGAGTGATTGATCCACTGAAGGGACAAAATGAACTTATAGAGGTGTGCATGGTCATCTTGGGTGCACACACCATGCCAAGGGGTGCCCACCATACCAAGGGATGTGCACCAGATGAATTACTCTGGACACAAGCCAAGTATGGGTGGAGTGTGGTTGGGTGTGACCCAAGAGACACACACCCATGAGAGAAGTCAGCTCAGTGAAAAATGAAAGGTTGCATCTTTCCTTGGTGAAAGAACACACATGTTGGGCATCCATATAAGCCAAGAAGAGAGCACCATTCTAAGACATCAAGTTGGAGGAGAAATACAAGTCTAGACCGCACAAAGGAACAAACAAAGGAGAGACAAAATCGCAGGCATCGAAGATGAAGCATGCAAGTGACGAGCTTTGGTTGAGGTGATGAAGGGAGAGCGTTCAAGTGAACTTCGGTTGTATGTTTTTTCTTGTAAACTCTTTCTACAGATGGAAAGAGTTAGCTCGACACTCTGTTGTTTCGTTTATCAAATATTTCTGGGTATTAGGCTGGTTTGGCCACCCACACAAATATTACGTTTATACTTGTATGATTGTTGTTATTTATTGTTGCATTAACTAAGTAAATGTAATACACACATAACTAAGTAAGAAACAAAGACTCGATGAAGGCGTATTCTGGGTCAAGTACTCCGGTTAATCCTTGCTGCCAAAAGAAAGGCGACAGTTCAACGCGATGCTAAGGATGTTGGGTGTCCACAACCCAACTAAAGATCCCAACACCATGACAAGTGGTATCAAAGAAAAAAATGAAGTCAGTCGATCGTTTGGAGAAATCCACCACAACAAGCCAGGAGAAGCTCAACTTAGCAAGGTGGGGATCATCACATATTCGTTTGTCTCGAACAAGTAATTATGGTTGGTTGCGACACGTTAAGGATGGAAGGTGTGCTCAGCCACAACCTGAGGAGAAGTTAAAGGGCACAACCTTAAATATGGGGTAAGCTGGACAAAGGCAAACAAAGTTTGGTGGAAGCTACGATTGGAAGGGTTTGATGAGCTGCATAAGTTGTTGTTGCTCGTTTGATGAAACACATGAGGCATGGCGACATTCAGTTGACAGAAGACAAATTGATGCGTTGGATGTCCAAGGAAAAAGAATGCATCAACTATGCTTCATTGAAATGGTCATCAATGATGGGTCAATTCAAGCACTTGTTGACACATGTGCATCACATAACTTTCTGTGGGTAGAGTTGGCTAAAGAGCTCGATCTCAAGGTCACATCAAGCAAAAAAGAAGTGAAGGCTATGAATTCTAATGCAAAGAAGGAAACAAGAGTTTCCTCACTGATCCATGTGTAGTTGGATTAATGGAAAGGACATGAAGACTTAATGGTATAACCGATGGATGACTTTGAAGTCATTTTGAGGAAAGATTTTTTTAGAAGGAACAAGTTTGTTTCGGTATCATGGTTAGATAGGTTGGTTATAGTGAGTGAACATAAGACGTGGTTTGGGTGAAAAACCATGAGAAAGCCTAAAGGTGGAGTGCATATTGTTTCTGCGTTGAGCATGAAGAGAGCAACAAGATGATCCGGTTTGCAGATTTATGCTATGATCATTAGGGAGATTAAGGATGATGGAGTGGGGACACCTATTCCATTAGAACTCTCCAAACTGTTGGATAAGTTTGATGATTAGATGTCAGATGATTTTCCTAAGATGCTCCGACCAAGGCATATTTTTGACCAGTGAATTGAGCTAGAACTTGGGCTGCAACTATCGGCAAGAGCTCCCTACCGATTGTGTAGACCAAAGTTGGAAGAATTGAAGAAACAATTGACAAAGTTGATTGATGTAGGCTTCATTCGACCTTCTTGGTCCCCATATGGTGCCCTAGTCCTCTTTAAGAAGAAGAAGGACACAACGAAACTAAGAATGTTCCTTGACTCTAGAGCGTTGAAAAAGAAAACTGTGAAGAATAGATATCCTTTTCCACTAGTTGCAGACTGTTTTGATAAGCTAGCCAAAGCCAAGGTGCTTTCAAAATTGGACTTGTGACGTGGTTATTATCTATTTTGGATAGCGGAGGGAGACAACAATAAGACAAAGTTGGTGACATGATACAAAAGTTTTGATTTCTTGGTGATGTTGTTCAGTTTGTACAATGCCCCTGCCACTTTTTGCACCTTGATGAATGATGTTCTTAGGCCATTCTTGGACAAGATTGTGGTGGTGCACTTAGATGATACTGTTGTGTTCAACGAGAGCATGAAGGACCATGATAAAAACTTGAAGGAAGTATTTGAGGAATTGCGAAAGCATTAGTTGTTCTTGAAGAAGTCCAAGTTGTTGATGATTACAGTTGCGTGAGATATCCTCTAGGACACAGACCTGAGAGAGAGCCTCTGAGATGGGTATGTGGTTCCTATTTGAGACAGAACTAGAATTTAGTGATGGCATCCTCTTTACAGAGAGTTGAGAAGAACTACAAATGATTCTCCTGTGTAATGTAGTGAGAAAGGAGATCTGCTGAGTTGGATGTGCCTGTGGCTGAGCACAAGGTGAATATGTGAATTCCCATGATTTGAGTGCATCGTTATGAGACAAAGATAAAGACAATGTATTATCCTCCTCTGAGCAGGGATTTGAAATGATGAACTCCAGATGACTCTCCTGTGTAATGCAGTGGGAAAGAAGATCTATTGAGTGGACAGACCTATGGATGAACACAGGTGAACGTGATCCTAGTGGTTGAGCACTAGTGAGTGTGGTTCTCCTGTGAGATACATTGAGATAGAGACATGGAGATCCCTATGGATGTGCCCCTGGTGGCTGAGCACTAGTGGGTGTATGAGATCCCTTGATATATTTTTCAAGAGTTAGACTTACTTGTAACCCTATTCGTAATGTAAAGGGTACAAGTTGGCCCCACCTTAATGTAAAAGATAATTAATGTAAAAGATAATTAATATAAAAGATAATTAATATGGTCAGTATTAATTATATTTTGAGTTATTGAGGTCGACCCTATTGTGCCAAAAGACACATCATTTGATGCGACAAGTCTTATATAAATAAAGGTGAATCCCCATTAGGGAAAAGCACTTATCATTGTGTCATATCATGATTTCAGAAGTTGTGGTATGAAATTATGAGAATTACAAAACCCTCTTGTGTGCTAGGTTTGGTGATGGTGTGGGAGGTCTTTCTCTTGAGGAATATAGCAAAGGATTGGTTGGGTTTTCTTCCCTTGTTAAGAAGGGTTTCCTAGGATACTTCTTGTGTTCATGTGCATGGTTATTCTTCTTGTGATCTTAGTTTACTGAAGTAGTTATGGTTCAAGTAATAATTAAATAAAAAATTTAAAGAGGATACAAGAGCCATAACTCATTAAAAACTCAACATGGTATCAGAGCAGGCTTGAATAAGACTATTGCACATTAAAAAATTGAAGGTAAGGTATGCCAAAACCTTACTTTAGGAGTGAATAAAAGAGGGCTGAACCCTTCTTAAATTCCCATGGTAGATGATGAAGAGACCACAACAAAAAGAGAAACCCCTCCAATGGTCATAGCTTCTTTTTAAAATCCTGTAGTGTATAAGAGAGGAGGCAAGAGCCTAGGGGAAACCTCACAACAAGGGAAGTGTAAGGAGAAGATCCCAGATCCTAGGAGGAGGCCTGACTGTCCAATTGAAGTGGCCGCAAGCCTGTAAGGCTTCCACAACCTACAAGAAAAGGGCCTAATATGTGTTTTTATTAATTTTTATTGTGAATATAAAGAAAGCCAATGGATAACATAAAATTATTATAAAATTGCATTTAACATTTAACATCACCAAATTGGAAAAATTTATATAAAAAATTTGATGTGTCTTACATCATATGGAACAAAACACAATTGAAAATATAAACATCATGTACATTTTATTTTGACACAATTGAAAGTTGAAATTTATTGAAATTAGACGTGCAACTACATGCCGAATGCTTCTTTTGTACAATTGGATAGTG
This sequence comes from Picea mariana, assembly GCA_032191745.1. NCBI lineage: Eukaryota > Viridiplantae > Streptophyta > Pinopsida > Pinales > Pinaceae > Picea > Picea mariana. The sequence goes on along the minus strand of JASDQU010515260.1, from coordinate 37,183 downwards.
GATTGTACTCTAACTTTGAGTTGTATCCACTATCCATGGGGCATGAAATATACTATCCAGTGTCCATGGGACATGAAATATACTATCTAGTGTCCATGAGGCATGAAATATACACTATACATCTTGAAAGTTCACAAAAAGGTCTAGCAACCTTTAGTAACTTGATCATTACTCTATTAATGGAGGGTATGCTCCGTGATAATGATTTATTTGCTACTTAAACTCAAGTAATTACTTTTTGAGTGTATCCGATGAGGTGCCTTTATGGTGATTCAATCAAAATGCAGTGAAGATAATGTGAAACCTATCATCTTACAGTGTATTAAATAACATGGTAGCGTTAGTGTAAAACCTATGGAAAAATAGGAAAGTATGCACCAAAGGGACAAAATGAACTTATAGAGGTGCACACGGTCGTCTTGGGTGAACACACCATGCCAAGGGGTGACCACCCTACCAAGGGACTCGCAACAAGATGAATTACTCTAGACACAAGCCAAGTATGGGTGGAGTGCGCTGTGGTGTGACCCAAGAGACGCACGCCCATGGGAGAAGTCGACTCAATGAAAAATGAAAGGTTGTGTCTTGCCTTGGTGAAAGAACACATCTGTTGGGAGTCAATATAAGCCAAGAAGAGAGCACCATTCTAAGACATCAAGTTAGAGGAGAAATACAAGTCTGAACTGTAGAGAGGAACAAATGAAGGAGAGACGAAATCATAGGAACCGAAGATGAAGCATGCAGGGGACGAGCTTTGGTTGACATGATGAAGAGAGAGTGTGCAAGTAAACTTTGGTTGTATGGTTGTTCTTGTAAACTCTTTCTATGGATGGAAAGTGTTAGCTAGATACTCTGTTGTTTTGTTTATCAAATATTTTTGGGTATTAGGTTGGTTTGTCCACCCACACAAATCTTGCGTTTATACTTGTATGGTTTTTGTTCTTTACTATTGCATCAACTAAGTAAATATAACACACACATAACTAAGTAAGAAATGAAGACTCGATGAAGGTGTATTCCGGGTCAAGTACTCCAGTTAAGCCTTGTTGCGGAACGAAAGGCACCAGTGCCACGTGATGCTAAGGATGTTGGGCACCCGCAACCCAACCGAAGATCCCAATGCCGTGACAAGTGGTACCAAAGAAAAAAATGAAGTCGAATCAATCATTTGGAGAAATCCATCACAAAAATATAGGAGAAGCTCAACTTGGAAAGGTGGGGATCACTGCAGATTTGTTTATCTTGAACAAGTAACGATGGCTGGTCGCAACAGGTTAAGGATGGAAGGTGCACTCAGCCACAACCAAAATTTGGTGGAAGCTGCGATCGAAAGGGTCCAGTGAGCTGCAAAAGTTGTTGTTGTTCATTTGATGAAACATATGAGGCATGGCAAGGTTTAGTTGACAGAAGATGAATCAGTGCATTGGATGGCCAAGGAAAAATAATGCATAAACTATGCTTCGTTGAAATGATCATCAACGAAATGTCAGTTCAAGAACTTTTTGACACAGGTGCATC
>JASDQU010515259.1:67934-84945 GCA_032191745.1 Picea mariana | reverse complement strand
GGGTTTCTTGGGTTATGAAGAGGACTTCTCCTCCATCATTATCTTCTTCATCACTCTCATCTAAGGAGATGTCATCATCCTTAGAGTAGAAGATCTTTTTATTGTTGAGACTTCTCTTTTTATAGTAACACTTTCAACAATATGTCCTATTCTACCACAATTAAATCATTTGAGAGGAGACTTACCTTTGTATCTTCCACTTCCTTTCTGGAACCTTCTTACGAAATTTGCTATTTCTTCATCAAGGTCGTTATCCTTGTCTTTTGTCTTCTTTATGGATTTAAAGGATGATTCATTGTTTGTCTGGTCATTTTCTGTACCTATTCTCATTTCATATGACATAAGAGTCCCATGTAATTCACCCATTGTCATTTTGGTCAAGTGCCTAGTTTATTCAATGGCGGAGACCGTAGCATCATACTTCAAGAGAAGTGATCTCAACATTTTTGTACAACCAACAATTCATCGAGTTCTTCACCTAATCCTCTAATATCATTAACAACTTCATCAACTCTAAGAAGATAGGTTGCAATATCTTCCTTTTCATTCATCTTCAAATTTTCAAATTCTGCTCTATGTCGTTGAAGCTTGACCTACTTAACTTTTGGATCACCTTCGTAGATATTCTTGAGTTTGTCCCATACCTATTTAGCAGTGCTGCATCCCATCACTTTGCTAGCAATGGTTGGTTCCAATGCTACTAAAATAACATGTCTAGCTTTTGAATTACAAATCATAAGCTTATTCTCATTTGGATCGGTTGGATCCACGTGACTACATGTACTTCCTTCTTCAATTCACTTTGTCATCTTCAAAAATTCATTTCTCCTCAACCATGAGGATCCACGTGACGTGCCACATACCATCAGAAACAACATGATGTATACTATCCATCCATGGCTATTGTATCTGCAGGTGCATTTTCCTTCATGTCCAAATACCTTCATCAATCTTGCGATCCAAAACCCATGACTAGGGTTGACATCAATGACAACCAATCTTCCAACACAAGGTTCAATGCTACAAGAGAGCACCAACAAAACCCTAACTACTGTCCCTTTCGACAACACCTGCGAAGCAAATGAAGTCTCACCCGAGGTAGAGGTAGGGGTGGTTGCAAGACTCAGGTGTCTGCAACCTTATTTGGGACACAGATCTGTGACTATATCGCTTATAGAACACTTAGAATCGATCATTTATCAATATTCAGTCCTTATTATACTTCACAGATAGCACATATCAGATCTACTATTCATACACATCTAATAAGCACAAAGCATAAATATATCCATCTAAATACATCAAAGCACTTAGCAAAAGCAGAGATAAGCACAACAAGTCAAGGCACAAAGCATAATGCACAAATTTAAGTCGTTCACTCCCACCCTAGGGCTACATCCACCAACTCTTATTTTTTACTATCATCGGCCAATCGGTTACAAGCACAAAGCCGTAGAAACCATTAATTCACACATGACAAAAGATCTGCGCAGCCCGCTAGATCCTTATTCATTTTTTTTCAACACAAAGCCTTCTATATCTTCACACAGGGACTTGCACTAAGCTCTGCAAGTCTATACAGAATGCAGAAAACTCTCTATCACACAGATCCCTTCTTGTCACTTAGCCTATATCACATAGATACAATACAATCCCCTTCTACTAGATGCCTAGATGTTTACTTAAACATGGGTAAACCCATGGGACAACATCCCTTTCCCATTACATTGTCCCAAAACCCAAAAAGGAACCTGAAAGTGGGCCGAGATCCCTTGATCTCTGCTTCATCTGGCGCTCCATATTCGACAGGTTGTCGAAGTCCCAAAAATGAGCAAATATAACCAAGTAAATTCAAAACTTGGTCAAGGGCCAACATGCCCCCAACACTCACCTGTGACCCGTCCCGAGTCACTCTGGTATGAGCAATTCTGCCTCGAAACGCCTCAATCTTGGCTCGAGCTACTTCAACCTACTGTAATGCTACTACCTCTTGCTCAGTGAACTCCTGGATGAGTGCATCATTGACTGGTCCTTCTAGGCGTTGTTATGCTACACTCATAACCTGTTCAAGTTCTACTCCTTGGTTTTCAACTTCAGTGAACAGTTGGCATGCCTTCTCTTGAACTAGTTGAATTCATTGAGAAACTTCCATCACTTTGGTCTGGATCATGTGGATATGTTGTTGGGCCATGCATTTCTCTGGAAACCTCTTCATCCTTTTGACTGGTGACAAGGCCTTCAGCTACGCCTGTAACGTATCTGCATGTTGCTTTGCTTCTTGGAGTTGCGACTCCAATGCTTGTAACTATGGATTCTCTACGAGGTTTTCATACGTCTGAGCGCTCCTAGAGCTCAGTTGCTTGCACTTCAAGGCAAGAGCTTTCATTTTTCCAACTGCGCTATGAGTAATTTCCTCTCTTAGCTCTCTGATTTCTTAAGGAGTCTCGGGCACAATGTGAAGTTCCAGGTCTGCGATGCGTTGTTGAAGCTGTTGGATCACTTCTTCGAGATGTGCCACTTGTTGTAGAATTCATTCTTCACCTCTCACTTGCATGATGATCATAGAGAGAAGTTCTCTGTTGACCAATTCCTTTACTTCTAGCTACTCCGCGATCAACTGCTCCTCGCTCTATTGTAGCTCTGCTTTCTCGTTGTCCCACTGTACTTGAAGAGAAATTTTCTATCGTTCAGCAACACTGTGTTGATCAAAAAGTACTCCCTGCACCTGTGTCAAAGCCTGGATGGCTTGCACTGTCTCTTCCTGAGCTCTTCGAAGGCAAGATTCAACTTTATCAACAATTTGGTGCAATTGGGTTGGCTCATCTCTTGGTTATACTATTCCCGTTGTCAGAGGCGTAGTGGAGACTACGTGGCTAGAATGGAGTGTCTGTTGCACTCCTTGGAGTTCAATATCGATGCAGTTACACATCTTCTCCTGATTCACCTCCTGCTTCTCTAGTACGTCCTATGAAGCATCGTTCACAACTTTAATGATGAAATTAAATTCATCCAATGTGAGGGTAGTCCACATCTTAGTTACAGGGGTTCTAGGTTTCTTCCCGGAGGAAGATTTCGGAGGTGAAACCTTTCTTTTCTTCGACGAGTCCTCTTCATCCTTAGGCGCTGGTACTTCGCCTTTCTGTTGTTCAATTTCTACACCTTCAATCTCTTCGCCATCACCCCCTTCGTCTGGTTAAGTGGATGCAGTCCTCACAGATGTGTTGTCTACATCGTGAACCTCTTCAAGCTTCTTCATCTTGATTGGTTCAGGTGTATCTTGCACAGCTTCTGGGCTATCTACATCAGACAACTCCATAGGGTTGGTTGGAATAAGGAGGTATGTCGACCATTCCTTAGTGATTTCCTCTAATTCTTTCTTTGTTATCTTGTAATATGACTGCAACTGTTGCTTGTGCTCATCAGCGCACGTTGTTATATAAATGAAGTGGTGGTCCGCACTGAACTTCATTAAGGGCCGAAACCTGTGGAGGGTATTTGGGGTCATTTGAGGCTCGGACTGGGGCTCAAACTGGATGGCTTATTTCAACTGGTTGTAGTAAGTATGGAATACTACATTGAATTTCAATTGCTTTTTCATATCATTAGAGTACCACAAGGTACTAAACTTCACGGCCAAAGGTTTGAAGGGCTCGATGTTGGGGAAGGTCGCACCTTCCGTCATTTCCCATGCAATGAATGTGATTAGTATGAGAAGCCAACTAAAGTGGAACTCATTCCCTTGGTCTTGTGCTTCTCTGCAATCAAGCTCCAATTGGTTTACAAGGTACTGTGCCCAATTCATCTGTAGTCTCTCCACGCACTTTCCTACGAGATCAACTACGAATCCAGTAACTTTGGTGGGCCAGTTCTTGCGAACTATATTTCTTGCAATCAGCTGACATGCAAGGCACACTGTGTCATTCTGGATAGAGGTTACCTTGTAACCTCGTGTGCCCTTCTCGACATCTCCATAAGTTTCTTTGATTCTCTATGCTAATGCTCGATCTGAGGTCTTTCCAAGGTAAAAATCCTATGGGTTAGGGCCCTGCATGCTCAGCCCTGTGATCCGATTGATCAAGGTCGGATCCACAGTGATGTGTCAGTTCAGCCATAGGTACCCGACATGATAGCATGATAGTAGTAACTTTACACATGCATTCACCTTCTGATTTCATTTGAAGTGCGGAATCTTCATCACGTTGAGCAGCGTGGACTGTGCAAGGTTCTAGGTCCATGATTGTGGGATGATATTGGAATTCTTGCCTTTAGTCCTAGTCAAATACTTGTGTAGGGAAAGCATGATGTAAGCCTTCCTGTCACCAAGGTTGAAGTCACTAAAATTCAAGGTTGTGAGCTTATCCTGGTCGGCTCGAACTATGTGTATCCCTTTTGGAGGTAGGTCGTGACCAAAGCATAGTCAAAATATCTGGGCACACTATCTCGGATGATGGCACTGCTTATATGGGGTAGGTAGGCAGGTAGAATGCTCAGAATCAGCTTGGCATTCGCGATATCATATTTGTGCTTTGTTCTTGTCTCTGTCGCAATTCTGGAAGTTCCTGCTCCACAAGCAGTCGATGAATCTTGGAATCTTCCTCTTGATGATGCTTTCACACTTGTAGACATCCTTCTTTCTGACATGACTTTCTCAGTCCTGAGATCAACGAGTACTTCCTTCACAGATTCTTCAAGTGCGCTAAGCTCTTCGGACATACACGCTCGGGATTAATTATTGGGGTCACAATGATCTCAGACACTACTCAAGAATGAACAATGAGGGTGCGATGATCACTGTATACACTTGCTAGTCTGTGGTTTTCAATTTCTCAGTTGGAAAAAGTGTTCTTCGGGCATGGCGCGACGAGATAAATAGGGGATCTTGGCAATGGTTTGATTTGCAATGGGTATGAGCCTCATTAATTCATTTTATGTCCATTATGGCATAGTCTGATGGTCTGGTGATGAGCCATCAATGCTTTTCAATCCATTCGAAGCGACAGTCGAACGGATATATCGGCCTCTAACGGCTATATTGCTTCTCCACGGAGAAGTGGTCTATGTCGTTGTTCTGATATCTCGACAAAGTTTAAATTCTGCAAGTTTTCCTGCTGTGGGGCTCCCTCTAGAATCTTATGTAACTTTTCAATATTATCCTTCTTCTTACTCATCTTTCTATCCTTCTTCCCCATGAGCTTCGTCTTAGTGGTTCTTTTCCCATTCTGATTCTTATTTTCCTTGGACATAGTCACTTCATGCTGCTATGATTCTTTCCTAAGACTCAGGGGTAGTACTTCTTCTATATCTGAGACAGATACTTAAATCTTTTGTGAGTCTTCTAAGGATCTTACATTTTTGACACATGGGCTCCAGGTGGAAAATAGCTTCGATTTGTTATCCTGTTATTTAATCAACCGTGTGATCCTTCTGGTCATGAAATATTTTAACTCTTGTCTCTGTTGTTGTAAAACCTTTTTGTATTCCTTCTTTCTGTCTTGATCTCTCTCAATCCAAGGTTTTCCAAGTAACATAGTAAATGGGGCATTGTCCTCAATAAACTTGATAATCTCAAAATCTTCTTCTGTCGAAGTTCCATTGACATTCATAGGTATCTGAGTGAGCCTCCTGCATAGGTTTACCATTTTCCCTCTGAATAACCCTATTCCTCTTAATGAAGGGATCATATCAGGCCTTCCTATAGCTTCCCAAGTTCTCTCTGGCATAATCTTCACTAGTGTTTCTTCATCAAGGATAGATACAATGTCGAAGTCTCTTATTCTTGCTTCAATGCATTTTTTTTCTTTAAATATCTCTGATAGCCTAACATGTCGGTGATCATTCAAGGTTTCTTTCATCTACAACAATACCTTCTCTAATTCTTGTTGGGGTTCTACTATTTTTGGATCTTCCTTAGGGTTTTCTTCATTCAAATTCATTCTTTCAAGCTTAGCAATCATTCTAGGGCAATCCAATACTTCATGGTCCAAAACTTTGCAACATAGGAAACTAGATCTTCCACCAAGGCATTCCTTAGCAATATGTCCCGATCTTTTGCAACTGTAACATAGGGTTAATCCTCTCTTCCTTTTAAATTATCCCCAACTTCTTTTATACTACGCACTAGGATCATGGTAGCTAGTCTGCAAAAAATTATTTCTAGTATCCTGCATCCATTTGTTAGTCCAAACATTCTTTATATTCATAGGTATAATATATCTATCACCGTACTTATCAGATCTATTCATATCAAGCTTTCTTTCATCTATCAAAGCCCTAGTTTTCAAGATAGGACAGAATCTATCAAACATACTTAGATCCATACTCTAGAAACAAAAAATTTCACTTATTTTACTTCTACAGAGCACAAATCTTCCAGATCTAAGACCTTTTAACTATTCTTACCTTTATTAGAGAACAGAGTTTACCAATCTTACCTCTTTTCTACATATTTGCCCTATTTTCTTCAGAAACTTCTACTTTTACCTTTCTTAGAGAACAAAGCATTCAGATCTTGCTTATTTTCTTCAGATCTATCCTTCCTTTCTCTTAGCACAAAACTTCATGGGTTGAGTAAAAATTTGTGCACTAGGGAAACAGATCTACGTACAGAGCTTCCGCAGTTTCCAATCGAATCTTCGCACAAAGATTTTTTTTTTCTAGTTCCCAAAAATCATAGCTTTAGGTCCTAGCAACAGAACCATTTGTTGGCACAGGGGCAGACCCAGGGTTCAACGCTACAAGAGCACACCAAAAAAACCCTAACTACCATCCCTTTCGGCAACACCTGCGAAGCAGATGAAATCTCACCGGAGGTAGAGGCAAGGGTGGTTGCAAGACTCAGGTGTCTGCAACCTTAGCTGGGATAGAGATATGTGACTATATCACTTATAGAGCACTTAGCATCGATCATTCATCAATATTCAGTCCTCATTATACTTCGCAGTTAGCACAGAGCATCGCAACATTCACTTAGATCTAAGGTATCTTAGTACTTAGCAACAGTAAAACAGATTAGATCCAGTAGATCAGCACTAAGAATATTCATACATATCATATCTACTATTCATACACATCTAATAAGCATAAAGCATAAATATATCCATCTAAATACATCAAATCACTTATCAAAAGCAGAGATAAGCACAACAAGTCAAGGCACAAAGAATAACACACAGATTTACGTGGTTCACCCACACCCTGGGGCTATGTCCACCAAATCTTCTTTCTCACCCGAGGTAGAGGCCGGGGTGGTTGCAAGACTGAGGTGTTGCAACCTTAGATGGGACACATATCTATGACTATATCACTTATAGAGCACTTAGCATTGCTCATTCATCAATATTCAATCCTTATTATACTTCACAGATAGCACAGAGCATCGCAACATTCACTTAGATCTAAGGTATCTTAGTACTTAGCAACAATAAAACAGATTAGATTCAATAGATCAGCACTAATAATCTTCATACATATTAGATCTACTATTCCACATCTAATAAGAACAAAGCATAAATATATCCATCTAAATACATCAAAGCACTTAGCAAAAGTAGAGATAAGAACAACAAGTCAAGGAACAAAGCATAATACACAGATTTACATGGTTCACCCCCACCCTAGGGCTACGTCCACCAACTCTTCTTCTTTATTATCGTCGGCCAATCGGTTACAAGCACAAAGCCGTAGAAACACTTACTTCGCACAGGACAGGAGATCTGCACAGCCCACTAGATCCTTCTTCCTTGCCTTTCAGCACAAAGCCTTCTATATATTCACACAGGGACTTTCACTAAGCTCTGCAATTCTATACAGAATGCACAAAACTCTCGATCACACAGATCCCTTCTTGTCACTTATCCTATATCACATAGATACAATACAATCCCCTTCTACTAGATGCCTAGATTTTTATTTATACATTACAAAAGTGGGCCTAAACGTGGGTAAACCCACAGGCTGACATCCCTTTCCCATTACATTGTCCCAAAACCCAAAAAGGGACCCGAAAGTGGGCCGACATCCCTTGATCTCTGCTTCATCTGGTACTCCATATTCGATAGGTTGTCGAAGTCCCAAAAACAATTAAATATGACCAAGTAACTTCAAAACTTGGTCAAGGGCCAACACCTTTCCTTCTATTTGCAGAAATGTTCCTTTGTATTTCTACAATATGCCAATCTATCTGTCTCATTAGTCTACTCATATCTGAGTCTGTCATTTAGGGTTTTCTCTGCTCTCCCATTTCCATTTGAACGTCCTAGGTGTTTATTTCACATGAAGAAGAACAATCTACCACTCTACCTTACTAAACATCAGTTGCACACTCATACCCATCTCGACATAGTTGTTAGGGTTTCCTCCATTCTGCTCTGGTTGACAATATGCAGATGAGTTAGTGTAACTAATTTCTTTCAAAATTTTGTCAAAATGGTAATTATATTATCGATATTTATATTTTAGTACAGTGCAGCGGTTTCAACCATATCATCGACATAGATTTAATCCACAAAAAAAAGGATTGATCTCTCTTTCCTTGCATTGTTAACCTTAGTTAATGATAAATTTAGATAATTTGCCAATTCAAAATCTACTTTATTTAAACTAATGAACTTTGGTCATGTGACCATTTCCTCAACTTGGTGTGTGACAGGTGCCTAAATTGGAATACTTTTAGCACCCATTTAATACCTTTTTCGTTACCATTTTCCAATAATCATTTCATTTTGTATACCCTCCTTATTTAGTTTTGTCTCACTTTTCATCAAGGTATGAATCTTTTCCCGTATGTCATTTTTATGCTATTGTTACATATTTCTTAAGGAACTTGTAACTTTCATGAGCTAACACTACTATATAGGAGTAATTACAATGGATTCCTTACAATAGTTGCAGCTCCTTACAGTAGCTCCAACTCCTTATAGTGGATTAAATTCCTCTATGTTGTTGTGACTCTGAGCACAATACATTTGTTGCAACTTTGAGTATGATACCATTGTTTCAACTTCGAGTATGATACCATTGTTGCAAATTTGAGTATGGTATCATTTTTTTGAATTTGAGTACAATATTGTTGTTTCAACTCCAAGTACAAAGTCTACCAACATAGAAGTCAACGTTACTATTGGCAGTTGAGGAACTTTCCTCGCATATAAAAGTAACAGGAGTCAAGTTGACAGCCAAAAGAGAAATTAGTTTTCTTACCAACTGTTACTCGACTAGTCCAAGTCAACACATGGATGACCTTTACTAAAATTTGGAAATATCAGTGCAAATTGATGAACAACCTGATTCTCATGGTTGTCCATCCATTCCTTTGTTCTATTTTATATATTAGTTGTATTATATAAACATTGTAGCTCCCTTGAGCTCGAGGAAAATTATTCTTGAGATAATATTCAATTGTTATTATAAATTTTAGATTTCTGCAATATAAATTTTGTTCTTCTCCTATTCGCATGTTGATGTGCTGATGTTTGTGTGATTCTAATTTCGTAGCCCAGTTCCTTTTCTAAGTGGCTAGGTCCATGTCCTTAGTCAGGCACTTCTTGTAACATTAGGAGTAGGATTTACAATTTCAATTATGTAGTTGTTTCATTTCTTAATCTACTGCAATTCCATATTTTGTAGAATAGTTAATTATACTTCGAGTGTAGTTAATTTTAGCTTCCATATATCATGAATCTTACAATATTAATCTATAACTCGGTGTTGATTTGATTTCTCTAAATTTGTAATCAAAAAAATTGTCATAATTCCCATCACTGCAAGTCACATTGTTGTAGCTTTTGTGTTGTCTCGCATCACAATAACTTTTGTGTTGCAGCTTCGTTGTTGCAACTCACGTTACTTAAATTCCCCTTGCATATTTACTATATTCTATTTTCTCTTATATTTGTGATAGTCTCATTCCTCAATATCTTGGGAATGATATTATTGGTTTTATAAATTAACATTGGAAGTACGAACGTGTAACTGTTATAGCAAGACAAGAATATCATTTTACTTGGGAAAGTCACCAATAGATGTTAGAATAACTTTACTTTTTGCAAGTGTGAATTTCTATATGCAAGTGCGATTTACTTTCTGTCAATGTTATTTACTTCCACCAAGTGTGATTTACTTTCCGTCGGTGTGATTTACTTTTCACAAGTCCGATTTACTTTATGCAAAGTGTGATTTATTTTCCGTAGTAGATATTTATTTTTCACAAGTGATTTTCTTTTCCCGCAAATGTGATATTTATTTTCCTACAATGTGAGAAGTAGGATAGCTTGGTGAATTAATTAAGTATCATGAAATCTTAGCTTGTTACATTCAAAGTACTACAACTCGTTAGTGATTACAACACTACACTTACATATATGGTGCACGAAAGTTCATAAGTAAGATACGACCTCAGATTGACAATTAAATGAACAACTCTCCATTTTATCACTAATTTAATTAGGAAGTAATAATTGAAAAGTCTGTCATTTTTTGCGCAGTTGTCGAGGAACCATAAAAAAGAGTAGTTGTTGTTTCAATAGTTGAGTGGATTTTCATTATAGTAGATTGAGTGTTATGATTTCTTTTCAACAATACATAAAATTATTTTCTAACATTTTCTATGCACAAAGTTAGAAATTAGCAAGGTATATTTATTAGTTCATCCAAAACCCCCCCAAAAAATAATAGTGCAAGTCAATATAAAGAGGAAAAGGAGCACAATTATCCAAGCTATCTATCACCTACAACACGTTTTCTTGCCAAAAAGAAGCCTGAGACCTCCCCTCGGGAATTTGAGACTGTACAAGGGTCTATGCACATAGAGGATCCACCTTGTGAAGGGATAATAAATGAAAAATATGACTCTGGGGAATTCATCTATTATGAAGTACTAGTAGAGACAAAATACATCTCACAAAGAGAAATGAAACACGAAATTTTCAAGAAAGAAACCTATGCTCTCGGATTCCTAATCAGAGGATTGAATGAAGAGAATTAAATGAAGAACATCCACCATTCAACCCTATCAAATTTGTATGGATTATATAAATAATATCCTGAAAGTTTCCTCTTCAAGTTTGACTTACTTGCAGAAGCTATGACTATGTGTTAGATGCCCAAAAATAGAAGCGTTTCCCTGCCACACTCAAGGATGGTGCACTGCATTGGTTCATGGGAGTTGGTAGGGATAACATCCACACATGGGACCAGATGATATAGGCATTTTTATAAAAATACCAAGACTAATGTAAATATAAGGAAAGAAGGGAAGAAGTATTCAGGATGGTTTAGCATGAGGATGATATCTTTGAATATTACATTGAATGGTTCAAATATAACTTGCAAAGGGAAAGGAAAGGATATTTAGCTCCTGAAACATGATGTGTCTTGTTTCTAAGAGGATTTCGAAATGATTGCATAGAAATTCTTAAACTAATGGGTGGAGGATATGTCTCTCAATTGGAATATAATATTATTTTATAACTTTTCATAAATATTCCAGAGGGATGTAAAATAAAAGTAGAGGACCAAGGGATATATTGGAAAGAACTGTAAAAGATGTAAGAGGTGCAGTTATGAGGGTATAAATAGGGATCATGTTAAAGGACTTCAAGACCAATATAATTAGTTCCTTGGGCTCCTAGTTGGATAAATTGCAAACAAGGAATAAGAAGGAAGAGACAAAGTGAGATTTGACTATCTTTTGCCCAAAGTGCAGGATGAAGCACCCATGGAAAGAGTGTTTGTTGGATCAAATCCAGGTTTTTGGCATATGTAGCGAGGACCATGCTACTCATAACTTCACATCCTTACCTCGAATAAATACTATCTACCAGAAAGATGAGGAATTGGAGTAGTTATGCTTTGTCTTTGAGAAGTGACCTTGGCATCCCAGACCTCAAGGTATGATCCAAGATCAATCTCAATATTTGAATTCATATTGGACTAACCCTTCCATGCAATATTATTCTCAGCCATGGGGTATTCCAACACAACAATGGGTGGCTCCTCATCCTATAAACCAGTTATGGAAACAAGGGTGGAGAAATCCTATTTTAGCAGGGCCTCAACAACCACCCATGCAACTTCTTCCTCCTCCCCAGACGCAGGAATCCACATGCACCCCTCCTTGACTACAATTACCTACACAACCCATTCCTAAACCTAATAACAGAAGGCCAAATCAACCAGTTCAAGTTGTTGGACTTGTTTCCTACCCTACTTATTCCATATTTTCCCTAGACTAAAATGATATCCATATTCAATCTGGGAAGACTCTAACCAAGTACCAACATTGAATTAGTATTGAATATTTGAATGAGGATGTCTGAAATGAATAATTGGAACTAAAAAAATCTAAAGAACCTTCAAAAGTAGAGAATGACCACCCTGAACTTCAAAACCCACCCTATCCAGAAAGGTTACACCTAGAGTAACCTTTTACTCATCTTGAGTTTGAAATCCTAGGAGAGATAAAAAAATGTGTGTTTCAAAATACCTATTTTTCAAGCCATTAAGGAAGTGCCCATTTATTCAAAAGCGCTACGAGAAATTTTCTTGAGGAAAATTATAGGAAATGAAAGGATCCCCAGACCATCCATGCCATGGGAAAAATTTATGAATTAATGATGGGGGGAGTTCTCATAGCTAAATAATCAAATCTAGACAGTCCAGTAGTTAATGTGCAGATCAACAATATACTTATTAGTAACACATTAACCAATCTAGGGGATTCCATAAATGTTATGACATGTGATACCATGCAAGCCTTAGGTCTTACAGGGCTTAGGGAAACCCCAACCATACTACAAATCCCTGATATCTCAAACATTAAACCAGAGGAAATCTTAGAAAACATAGTGATCTTTGTTGATTTGTGGGAATATMTTGTTGACTTCATGTTCCCACAACCCAAAAACTCTATAGGTGGGTATCCTTTRATATTKGGAAGGCCCTTGATACATAYTTTATGAGAAGAATGAAATGAATACATATCTATATTATTAACACGGATATATAATGAAGATTAACACAGATATAGTAAAACTTGGCTTCTATTCAATAAATAAATATGCTGAAACTGTAAAATGCAGATGGAAATAAGATTTCTAGAATGGTGGTGGCTTATCTCTGAGAAGCGATGTGATGGTTGCACTCATTCGTAAGAAGATGAGTACAATGAGGCTCCAAAGGAATTTTTACATCAAACATGAATTCCAAAACCCTATACATCCAAAAACCTAACCCTAGGAGATGAAGCACCAAAATCCATGTGGTCCCCATTGGGGTAAGTTGGTACATCAACTTCTCGGGGTCGTAACTTTTGCATCCAATCTTCGTTTTATGCGCATGATAGCTAGTTGGAAAGGTCTAACCGAAGAATATACATTATTCCATAACAATATGAATTTGTCGATAGTGACTGTGGAGTCCCAAAAAATTTTGTTTAGGGCCTTAAAACAACCCCAGAAGTTCAGGACCCGAAAATCTAGGAAAATAACTGCTAAAATGAAAACTACATGTGAGATAGTTGGAATAGGTGGGTGGTCACTGATATCCACTTAGATCAATCCTCCCCCCTTAGGAATAAATGGTATCCATTGTGTTAAGTTCCCCCATCAGGTGAGGAAATTTCTGTTTAATTTGGCCCCGAGTGAGCCACTTGCCTTGGTGCAAGAGCTTCTCTGCTTTGACAACCCGATAAAGTTGGATCCTTTCTTGGCAAGTTCCATTGACTTGTGTGTCCATGATATGATCAGTGGATTCTTGTTCCATGTAGTCAAGTTTGAGATATGTTGGTGTCAATTGTTCTTCTACCTCTAAGGTGTCCAATAATGGTGAAAAATATGGTCGAAGGAGGTCCACATTAAATATTGGGTGCAAGACAAGGAAGGGGGGAATGTTGAGCTCAAAATAATTGTTGCCTATGACCTTGGTGATGGTGTAAGGTACATAGTGTAGTGAATGAAGCTTCTGATGGGGCCCCATAGGGAATTATTTCTACAAGTGCAACCAAACTTTATCTCCCACCTAAAACTTGTGTGGCACCCGATGTTGATCATGTCATTTCTTGTACTTGGCATTAGACTTCTGTAAAATATCATGAACCTATTGGTGAATGTGATGGATCTGCTCAATGAACCAGGTGGATTTTTTATCTTTAGTTTGAGAATGGGACAATTCTACTTGGTTGGTTGCAAGGGGTAGTGCAACATCCATGGGACCCAATGGTTGAAATCCCAATCCCACCTGAAATGGGTTGTGGTCGGTTGAGCTATGTATGTCTATGTTGTAGCTATGTTGAACATATGGAAGACTCTCATCCCATGTGCGGGGATGCTTGGATTTTTACATGTACAGGATATGCACGATCATATGATTTCCGACCTCTATTTGGCCATCTATCTGGGGGTGGAAGGAAGTGGATTTGTTGAGCTTGGTGTCTATCAATGATCAGAGCCTTGACCAAAATGTGTTGAAAAAACAATTTTCTTGATATGAGATGATGGTTTTTTGTATCCCAAAATGTACCCACATTCTTTCAACGAAGATCTTGGAAGTTTCCTCTATTGTGATGCTCTTCTTATAGGCAGACAAAATCACCATTTTAGAAAAATGATCAACCACCACAAAACATTGTTACTTCCCCACTTGGTTGATGGAAGGCCCAACATTTAGTCCATCGAGATGGATTCCCAGGTCCTTTTAGGAGTAGGAAGAGGGGTGTACATGCCTTATTTATTAATGGTCGATTTGTTAATGGCGTAGTTAGTGGAATACCTGATATACTTGATGATATCTTGTCATAGTTTCAACCAATAGAAATGTTGTTGGAACACTACCACTTTATTTTCTATGCCAAAGTGGCCTGCCACCCAAATGTACTGGTTTCCAAAATAATCTTCGCTCGCTCACTTGATGGAATGCAGAGATGTCCCAAATGGCACAACAACTCCTCCTGAAGATGGAAGCTAGTGACAATTGTGTTTTCACCCAAGATCTACTAGGTGGCGACAAATTCAAGATCTTTCTCATAGAGTTGGGGCCATCCAGAGGTCTAATGGCATAGAAGTTTAGAACCATGGTGAGTGATGCAATTAGAGGGAGGATGAGGAAATCAATGATGTGGTTGGTGATTCATGTCTTATACTTTATGTTGAGATGGAACTGTTGCAAGTATGTGTACCACTTTCGATGGAGGAAATTCTGCAATTTACTCTTTATCTGCATGAAATGCAATGACTTATGATCAATGTGGATGATTGTCTCCTTCCCGAGAATGTAATGTCTCCACTCACAGTAGGATTTCAAAATGGAGTGCATTCCTTTGTTGTAAGTAGGGTACTTACAGACTTCATATGATAGTGTCTCACTATGATAGGCCATAGGGTGTCCGTGTTGAGTGATAACTATGCCCACAACATAGTCTAAAGCATATATCTCAATTTCAAAGGGATGTTGCAGGTCGAGTAATGGGAGCATTGGGGCTGAGCATAAGCCTTGCTTCAAATCATCGAATTCTTTCTATTTTTACAGGCCCCACATGAACTTTGTCTTACTACCATCCCTAGTTACGTAGTTGAGGGTCCATGCAATATGGGAGAATCCCAACACGAACCTACGATAGAAATTGGCAAGGCCTAAAAAGATCTGAAGCTCAGTGAGTGTGGCTTGGGATGGCCAATAACGAATGATTTGGATATTGTATGGATTTGCATGCACCCCATACTCATCAAAAATGTATCGTAGGTACTGGACCTTGTCCATGCCGAAGGGGCATTTTTCCAAATTTGCATATAGCTTGTGTTGTTGTAGAGTGTGAAAAACCTGTTGAATATGCTGCAAGTGTTCCACCCAATTCTTGTTATAGATGAGGATGTCATCCAGATACACCGCCACAAAATAATTGGTGAAAGGTAAAAATATATTGTCTATAATCCTCATGAAAGTTGTTGGGGCACTCGTCAAACCAAAGGGCATGAACAACCATTCAAAAATACCTTATTTAGACTTGAAAGAAGTTTTCCATGCATTTGTCTGCTCTATCGGGACCTGATGGTATCCATACTTCATATCAATCTTACTGAATTATTTGTCTCCCTTGAGATATTAAAGGAGATCGTCGATTTTGGGAATCATGTATCGATTCCTGACTGTGATTTTATTTAAGACCTGATAATCGATGCAGAATCTCCAAGTCCCATATTTCTTCTACACAAGCATGATTAGGCTTCCAAACGGTGATGATTTGGGTCAAATGTGCCCATTTTGTATAATTTCTTGGATCTAATGCTTGATCTCCTCATTTTCTAACATAGAGCAGTGATAGACTGGTCCATTGGGTAGCAATGCACCGGGGGTCATATAGATTGAATGATTGACCTGACAGTGCAGAGGTAAGCCAATGAGTGAGGAGAATATGTCTTTGTATTCTTCCATGACCTTATCCAATTACTTCTGGTGCGTGGAGAGATGGACCACGAAGGCCATGGATGTGGTTCCAACCTTCCACTCACTTTGAGAGTGAATCATGAAGAATACAAACTTCCCGGTATCAGAGATGACCTTCCTTCATTGCTTGGCAGAGATCAAGTAAATGGAAGTAGGTGGGACTACCTCAGGTATCCTATACAATTTCCTGACCAAAGTAATAATAACACTATGAAGCCTAGACTCATACACAACGTTACATTTACATAAATAGGGTTGGCCCAAAATAACATCACAAACTTCAATGGGAGTGACATCACACAATACCTCATCTTTGAAGGGATTGATGTCGTAGGATAGGTGGCACTGTTGGATGACGTGAAGATCACTTCCTTGGTAGATCCATCTAGTGGTGTATGGATGCGGGTGTGGAGTTGTCGGTAGGGCCAGTCATTTGAAAACCTCCACTGAGATGAGGTTATTCTAGCTATCACCATCAATGATGAAGTGCAACGAAGTACCCTTCACCCTCATCTGTGAATGAAAAAGGTTCTCTCCTTCCTTTGGTTCATCAGGTTCACTAGGATGGATCTTGGTG